>DWFO01002426.1:0-13762 GCA_018246595.1 Mimoniades nurscia nurscia | reverse complement strand
TACCTGCATATTATCGATAAGGTTGTAACTTGTAAGAGGTAACCAAAATTAGGCTTCTGGGGTTGTAAGCGGCTATAGTGGGGTTCGAACCGTTGTACCTAGCGATTCACGGAAGGAAGGTTTTTTTGCCATCCACGTTAAAACAGGTAGGCGGCCAAGGCATTTAGGCCGATCGTACCATTTACCATACGTGTCCATACTACAATCAACCGCCGCCGGGTATAATAGTCATCCTGGTAAATGCACATGGGGTGGGGGATGTATTCTTTCTCCGTCTCGACGCGGATGATATTATGTCATGTTTGTTTAAAAAAAAACTTTATTAGGCTTAAGCGACAGTAGGTATGGAATACTTTCATACCTATCATTGGTAAAATAAGTATTAAAAATTTCGAACTCCAAAACAATTCAAGCATTATTTTCAGCAAAAAGCAAAAAAGTGAGGAGCGATTTTATTTAGGAAGAAAAGAAATGGATTTTATTGGTGGATAACACTAAAATATTTCTACAATTCGCCGACCGGCAAAAATCAATAATTTTAGACATTTTACATTATGATATGTTGTCTTGTCAAACTTGGAAATATAGATAATTTATAGAGTTAATAATAGAGCTTTTACACTACTGCGTTGCGGCTAAAAGTGCAGACATTAGTGAAAATAAATTTTCCTAATGTGTATTGTGCCATATGTGTTTTGTAATTACTGTGATAACTTTAACAAGAGATTATATCATCGTTAACCATTTTGCTGAAACTTACAAATGGTCCATTATAAATGAAGACTCCTCGTAAGACTTCAGGGAACATAATGAGGAAATATTACCAATTGATACTTGTGGTTGTGTGTTTTTTAAGTATTATTACTCTTTTAATATATAGACATGAGTACTACAGATTACGTTATGTCCTTGAAGTGCTAAACTTTTTTGGCAAACCGGGATTATCGGAAATAGAATTTTGCGGGCCAGGATTTAACGCTACGATGTTATCGGAAATACTTCGCAACACTTCGATGGAGGTTCGCGAAACTCCGCCACTGTTCCAGGAAATAGACGCGAATTTTTATTCTTATTCATCGTTTTTACGATCGTACCAAAAATACGATGCGTTGACTCCGTCACATGCGCATGTTATCAACACCATAGTGGTAGGTAAAGCTCACGTTTCACCTAACTTTCGCTGCAACATTTGGCTCGAGAACTCTGCTAAACCTAAAGCGGGACGATTCTCTTACAAAACTATATCTGACTCAATAAATAACTTCAAGTTATATGTCTTCCAATGTTCAATGAACAAAAACTTGGGTAAGCCAAAGGGTATAAGCTTCTATGTCAATGACTACAACATAAACCCAATAGAAGCTCCTATAAGCAAAGTAATACAAGTTGATACTAGAAGGAAACCACGTCAAAGCCTTAGCATCAAATTTGTTAATAACATAGAACCAGCTATGTGTGTGATTCCTAATCATGTACCAATAGTCACCAGGGATGCTTTCATCGAGTTCCTAGTCTTCCACCACATGATGGGTGTAAACTACTTCACAATTTATGACAGTATGATTTCAGAGGATATAATAAGGCGATTGAATCTTTTCCCCTCTGATATAACAGAGTGGAGTATACAGTTCTTCCCTTTGAATTATCCTTTTATATTTTCGAAGTCCTATGAGATAGTTCGCAGCGCTATTGAACTTGATTGCTTGTTTAGACACTTCCGCTTTGATAAGGAAGAAGCTAATAAAGTCAGTCATGTGGCTGTTCTCTCATGGGATGAATTCTTAGTCCCCAGAATTCATAATGATATAAAGGCTGTATTGGGTGACTTTGATCCTACGAGATCCATAAGGACTACAGTTGTACAACCCCTTATGTTCTGTTTAAATCAAAATGATGATGATAATGCAGAATTAGGATATCCAGACATAATGAGGAAAACACATTATTACACAATTCCTCAAGAGAAAAACAAAATTCTTATAAGAAATTTAGATTCAATGTCTACATTTGAACACCTCTTTAATTTGACTTCAAGTACCAAAGAGATTTCTTTAGATATTCTTGGAGCTCATAAGTACTCTGAATGCAGAGATCGGAAACTGTTCCACCCGAGTGGTGTTGGGTACAATGAAACACAAATGCAAGTATTTCAGCACAAGTTTGAAGGTGCTATGATGAAATTTGGCCAGAGGCTTGTTAGCAATAAGATTTACAGGTTGTATAGATCAGGGCAAATCTGGGAGAAGACTGCCAGTGAAAATGTAAGAGATATGTTGTGAATTTATTAATGCTTATTTATATTGTCTGTTTTGCCAAATGAATATGACAATTCTGAAATCTGAGCAATAGAACTATCAAAAGAGACCACATTAATGCATTTTTCAACAAGACAAATCAGTTGAACTCATAAAAGGTAATCAAATTATGGGTTTTGTCTCAAAATTGCTATTACAATAAATTCATTATGTGATTGAAAGTAATATTAAGGAATGTGCTGTTTGATCTATCTTAATTAGTATTACTAATAATCTAGGTCTTTCACAAAATTCATAGGGAAATTCCCATTGTGTATGTGTATAACAGGTAATCACCAGGTTGATTTTATAGTAAATATTATTGAATAGTATTATAGTAAATATTATGATAAAATTTCGTTGTATATGAATAATAAATGCATAAATTTCTTTATGATTTGTTTGAAAATATCTGTGGTGTGATTCACAAAGCATAATATATCTAGGATGAAGCAACTGTAATTTGGAACATTGACAGTGAATTTGGGTAAGTGATTTGGTACAGATCTCACTGCTTCTAGATGGTAAAGCCTATAATCAGAACATCATATTGTTAAAATGCCGATATGATGATCATCCATTGAAAAAAATATTTATACAAATGCTATACAAATCAGTTTCTCAATATTTAAGAGTACCTGTTGATTATGAAACATTCAGGAGAACTGAGTAACATAATTTAAGTGCCCAACTATTGTAACATTGTAGTGCCTTGTGAATCATGCCTATTAAAGTTGTGCCTTGAAAAATTTTTTAAGGGTATTTTATTAATTGATTGTTTAATCCTGTTTACTACACTATACCTTGCTATTATTAATGAAATAAGACTGCTTGTATTTAACATGTTATATACTAAATAATTTTGATTATTAGACACTAAGACACATAGATTTATTGTGCATTCATAGATTTATCTTGTTCATTATTATTAACATTTCATGTACCATTTGTTACTGCCTTATATAGATTTGGGTATTTATGTATTTAATGATCTGTTGTATGAATTAGGAACATGAATATTCCACAAATGTTTTCATGCAGTACCCACCCGGTTTTTTTATAAAGGTACCTATGAATATACCATCTATAATTGATATGTTAATTTATAGTAGTTTTGTATATTTCACATATAAAATTGAATAAATTTATAGATATAATGTCAATGCACATAAAGCCATGGATGATAAGTTGACCGAGGATTTTTTTACCCAAGTGATTGTCACATTAAGTGTAATATCTTGAAAATTCTAGAAACAGAAACTTGGTAACCAATTGGTGCTACATTTACAAATTTTTCTTGTAAACTGATGTGTCAATGTTGTGTTGTTGATTTAATATTAACTACTAGATATAATACATGGTTCTTATACAACCATAATAATAATGTGTATTTTTTATGTTGAAACTATGTTATAGGTCAATATCTGTTGTGAGCCAATATTATTTTTTCGATTAATTTTTCGTCATTACCTCCAAATTGATACATTGAGATGGAAATAGACTAAGCCTCTGCCTGTTTTGGGGAGATATCATTGTCTACCCATTATCATAGCCTAGGTTTATATATTTGTAGTATTATAATTATGGAATTTATATACAAAAATAAGTTTAGTCACATTACTAGCGACAACCTCACAACTTACTAGTTACTAGCTAATTAGGTATCTTCATTAACAGAAAAGATTAGTTCTTAGGCTTGGCATCCAAGTTTCCACCACTGTGAACATTGTAGTTTCATGTTCTTCATTATATAGATTTATACAATACAATGTTTTATTAAAATGTCATGTTGTTTTTATTGCTTTACCTTTATCTCAGTCTGTGATAAGTCTTTTAAATATATATGCATTGGATAAAACCAAGCGTAAATATTATATCTAAAAATAGTGTTCATTAATGCAATAAGTCACTCAGTTGTTTTTTAAGTAATACAAACAGGCAGAAGTCCTACGTTACTACTGCTAGTAGAAGTTTTTAATAAGATCATTAACAGCTTGCGTCAAAATATGTCATCTCCGAAGAGGTAGGAAGAGGAATGTATGTAGAACACTTGCATATTTCACCAGCTAAAATCAAACCAATATAATTTCAATTAAATATAGTATGATTGGTTCCTTATGTTGAGTAACATTCGTTGCTGATATGTTTTATAGATCTATTGGAATATTTAATAAAGAAATATGAAAGTTATATTCACACACTCGAAAAAGAAACAATCAGATTTTCTAAGTAAATGTTTATTTTTCATTTATCTATGCTAAGTACAATGCGGATGTCGCCGTTAATTTTACAGATCAAGTAGAAGAAATTGGAATGGAAGTCAAGCACATTAATAAAATCAGTTTAATGTATACACGTACAATAAATCATTAATATAAATCAACTCTAAAGTACGAGGAAAAAAATGAGCAAACATTGAGCAATACACAATAGTATTGTCGTTGCCACAAATTAAAGAGGGGAAACAAATTGGAGGGAATTCGATATTAAATTTTTTAATACAAGTTATAAATAACATTTAAACTAAAGCTTACCATGTAACATTTAAATATTGCCACGAAAATTAATACTTAGCGGCTACATTAAGTAGGTACTGAATGATGTCTCACTAACATAAGCTTAAATTAATTGTCACCGACGAAAATACTGTGATACCATTGAATATTCATTGACTATTAACGGAGACCTTAACTATATTCTATATCATGTATTACATATTAAGTGATAGTTAAAAACTAAAATCTCCGATTTGAAATTTATAGAAATTAGCTAACGGGATCATGTCACAACATTCCAAGCCCAATATTATTTGTATGAAGACACGCAAAACTCACTCGAAATGTTATTACACCAAACTATTTAAATATTGCATAGAAAAAAATTTCATAATAAGGAAAATTCAAAGAGAATTGAAAAAAGTATAATAACATATATATATAACAAAAGAATGTATTATTATCAATTTATTGCAATAAAAATAGTATGATTTTTTAAAACATTATTATGAGCAATTTATTAAAACCTTATGAACGCTTATACATATAAACGCTTATGAAATAAATAATTTTACCAAAATTCAAAATTATACGGCCGCCATATCCCAATACATCCGTACAAGACTGCTAAAAAAACATCTCCATATTGATTTTGAACTTTATTCCTGTAACAATAAAGTTTAAAATTATATTGTCACACACCGTTCTATGAAGATGCTTATGTAACCGTCTAAACCGTCACAATTTAAAAATACAGCTATTATTCTGATTTAATACAAACCTTCAAAAATATAAAGATATTTCGTTCGCACAATTTAGCTAAATGCAACATGTCACTTAAAACTAATAGCAAAAATACCCAACGTGCGGGAAAATTTTAATCGTATAAGGTACAATTACGTGTTTTTAGTTGTAAATTGAAATACATTTTGCGAAGTATCTATTCATATGGAATACAATCATCATAAGCTTATTACATATATTTGTGGTATTTTAATCTCTGTATAGGAATATTTTGATAACCTGTCGCAGTGATTTTTAAAAGTAGATATACCGGTAGTGCAAAAACTACAATTTAAGATTTCTCGAAATTCACAATCGCTCAGAAAAATAGAAGATTTCAGTTTATTGTCAGACGATGTTGAAGCCGAGATGGAAGGGCGCCTTCGACTATAGAACACATTAAAAATAACGATCAAAGACAATTTTTTTAACATCGTTACATCGCCAGATGCAGTTGTCAATATTGTACATGAAATAATCTCGATTAGAATTTTGGATAATTGTAATAATAATTTTAGTTACAATAAGACGATAATTTACATACTTTTATTCATCAAACGTCAACATTAATATATTTAGGTACATATAACATGCTCAGTATGAAAAGATGTCCTAAACAAGACAGTAGTTAAAATATCACCGTTTCTAAACACTAAATAGTTAACAGGATTACAGTAAATGCACGAAAAATAGTTTCAAATAGTCTCATGAGGTTTTGTAATAACAGTTACCTAAGTGAGCCGAACAACTGCCCTTTGCAGATAATTTTGTATCGTTTTTTACTGTCAAAACATTTTAATATAAACCTTTCCTTTTTAATGAAATTTATGAATTGTTGTATTAGGCAGTTATCAGTTGTTTTTATTTATTAGTAATACAGGAATGACTAAAAATATATCAATTTTGATCACCATTTGCTGATGGTATAGACGGCGTTTCATTCAATTTCATATTTTGTTGTGTTATGACTGTTTAGCGCACTAAACTACTGTAATAATGTACTTTTAGGTGACATAAAACGAAACACAGTAAAAGCAAAGTTTTCACCGTTATTAGATAGATGGCGCTAAACTCGTGGCGATTTGGACGTTTAACCAAACGTCACAAGAGCTACGTGTTAAATCAATGTGGTTAAAAAGTAATAAAACCCTTCACCGAAAAGGCCATTCAAGATTCGTATTTATAATCTTTTACAAATTATCTGCAAACGGGCGCAAGAATAAATGCATAAGACTAGCAATTGTATGCCATTGCGAACTACCATTTCTCTCTCTCTTTCCTTCCTCACTAGATGTGGACACATTGATCACAGTTCATTACTAATACTCTATACATAACAAACATTCAATTGCCACTCTCAATTAACTGCGATAAAATAGAATATAACATTGTAATTATTATGACATTATTAATTCATATAATATAATATAATAATTCATAACTATATAATGTAACTTTTCAACATATTTACAAACGTTTGTTAGAAGAAGATTCGATTAAAAATAGTGTAGAAATGTTTTACTCTAAAAGTGCATTACTGTATATTCTTTCGAAATGGCTTGCATCAAAAATATAATTTTAGTAATTCGTGGATAGTTATAATATAACACTATACGACATTTTATGATAATTTTGTCTTTTAACATTATGTATATGTGTATCTCGTTATAGGCAGCCGAGCGACTGTAAGGGCCCGTACAGATGAGAGTAAGACCTGGGCATATTATTTGGTCTCTCAAAGTATATTCATAAGCGCTCCCCACATTATAGTCCGTCATCTGCGCAGGCCCTACATAAGTGTACATAAGAAAACATTAAGGGATGCAACCTCCGGTTTTATCTCTACAGAAGGTCTTTACTTATCCATCTGTATAATTACTATAGTTGAGATTAAAATCGACCGAATTCACTTTACAGACCATATTGTCTTACTGGGATAGGGAAAATTCAGTGGTCGTATCAAGAAGCGGTCATTGACCGCGGCAGTGACGTCACTAATGCTTTGTTGGAGGAAGATCATTTGCTATACGTCACAGTATGCACTTCGTTATAAGATCCCAGGAAGACTTTGACCGACACAAAAAAAATCATGGCGCACTGTATTGCTTGGATTAAACTAATATAATTATCAAAATTAATTTCACACATATCTAAAATAATTTTTTCACTTGGTTCGCGCCATTATAGCGGATATTTAACGTCAAATTTTACATTTATTTATATTATACAAATATATTTCTAGACTTACGAAGTATACTTTTGATAAATATAACAATATGTATGTGAAGATCTATGGTATATATGCCTATTGCTTTTTAAATTATATATGTGTTAACTATTGATTCTAACATTCATATAGCAAAAATATTTTTTTTTACTGAATTTCATATAATTTTAAATACATAGTTTATTTCATAGAGGTAACAGTGTACATTGTTTTGAAGACAAATTTGAACATATACTTTAAAGTAATAGTTTTAAAATCCATATTACATTGCAACTTTTAGTTAAATTTATATGTGGCAACTTCAAATAAGTCTAATATAATTGTTAAAAACTTCGTTATCATCAACAACAAGATGTATTTATTTACAGGTGAATTCTCAAACATCTATGTCAACAACATCTACATAGACCGCTATTATATATGTATGTATTTCTCTACGATTAAACACGATTTTTTGTTTAAAAATCCTAATATTAAAATGCAACATACCTTAATAATTTATCCTCGATCTAGATTTACATAATTCGTTTTCGACCCATATAAAGGTCATGTTATAAATTTATTATTCATTCTACTCGATGCCAGTCGCAGTGCGACAATCACCCGATCGACACAAAATAGGTACATACTAACAAAACGTAACAAGATAATGATCACCTGAAAGTCAACATTAATTATAATTGTTTTGATGCAAATATTTAAAAAAATATGATGTTAAAATTTCATCACTGTGTCAATCAAATATTATCATTCTCGGCAAGGGCAATAATATAATATCATTTAAAACTACGTCTAACTTAGAACATCATTCCTTCGCTAGTTCATTCGCTCATTCATACGATGAATGACTCGGCTTAAAGGACTTGTATCCAGGCCGTTAGCATTACAAAAAAAAAACAAACGATGAATGACTGTCAATGTCAAATGTATCGGCTTGAAGACCGTGAACTTTCTTCGTAGACCACATACCGTTATCAATAGCGATCTTAACAATACAATAGATTTAATTTCTAATACATTTTATATAATGAGTTACTGAAATCACGGAGTGCAAACAGGGCGTCAGTTTAGATGTTGCCATGAATTAATTTCATATAAAAATAGAAGTTTAATAAAAAAAAAACAATATTCCAGTTCTACTAAGATCTGCTAATTTTTATTTAACGAAAAATTTTACGCATTGAAAAGTTTTCATTATGCATCCGGTGAGTGGAAGAAGTGGAAAATGTGAAATTCTCCTTTGGATTTCTCTAAAAAATGTATAATATTCCGGTGTTTGCTCATAAAACATTAAAAATGTAGAAAATAACATTTCAACAAACGACAAAACAACAACGAAGTCAATATTTAAGGAAAAAATGATTATAATAATAATAGAACGCACAACAATATCTTTTATATAATTACCTGTTTCACTGCAAACAATTTGAATATATTGGAGCTTAGTGTCAACAAAGGAATATAAAGCAATGAGCTGCCATGGAATTATTATTGACATCGCGAGCGAGGCGATATGGGAAAGCTAGTGACAACAGTACTACTGTCCTGTAATGTAACATCAACACAATATCTATAGTTTAAAAAATTCAATTAATCGTGTATACAATTCATTTATAAAGAGTTGCCAATTAACATTATCCTTAGTAAATAATAGTTATGCATAAATAATAAAAGGTATTATACATTTTTAATTTAATTTTAATTGTTGTAAAACTAAAGATATGTAAGGAAGACGACGAACGGTCAGTTGTAAATTTGACTGACCAATATAAAAACATATGGAGATCATTATTATTATTATTCGACCGCTATACTAAAAGACAATATTTATTAATTATTACATGTAAATGTTGAAACAGACTTGCGATGGTGACCATCGTTAGTAACAATGCCTCCGTTTCAACTGGAACGCAAATTCGTCAGTTCCAGTTTCCGTATATAAAAAAAAACGTTGTTTAGAGCGATGTATAGACTAGTGACACACAGGCACCTCACCTGCATTTCCACCTCTCCGCGTTTCCGCATTTGACGAAACTGAACCCAGGCCCGTCCTGGTCGCCAAGTCTTCGGAGGCTAATTATAATTTATTTAGCTGCCCATTTGAATGCACAATCCGAATAAGGTGCGAGTTACGAGACCACAAAGAAACACCTCTATCATAGTAACAGGAGGGGACGCGTAAGCATTTCCACTGTAAAGGATAATGTAAGGAAGACGTGATCATAATATAAATAATAAAAATATTTCAGTAAAATATATGGAATATTAATACTATAATATATAACCCATAAGTATATATGTTGACTTCATTAAAGTTATTAGACGTATATACATAGGTTAGGAAGTTGTGGTTCCAATGATTTTTTTTTAATGAAGCTGAATCATGGAAGTGACGTCTCATTAATAAAAAATTATATGAAACACATTTACTAGTTATTTAGCGGTAGTCAATGAATTGTTCGAATGTACCAGAAGCTCATAACTTGAAGACGTTAAGTAGTCCATGCGAATCTCGCAAGTGATTGTGGAGTATGTTTAAACGCTAAGCGGCCACGAGTCGGCGGCGAGCGCGCGCCCAAGTCAATTTGAACTATAACAGAGTACCGGTGGTATTCCAGCAACTCGCAGACGCTAAGACAGGCGGCAGTCTGCGGAGTCCCTCGCTCGTCAGAAGTAGATGACCTCCTCCTCGGAGGGCTGCGCGGGCGGCGACGGCGACGCGGCGGAGGCGCCGGGCTCCGGGGACCGCACGCGGAACTTGTCCGGCAGCTTAGGGTAAGTGTTTGTTCTGGAAAGACGAGTTTCGTACCGTAATTCAGTATCGACAAGTATCACTACGATCCAAATCGGACATGTGACAATCGAGATCGATGTTAAATTATCCCCTTCCTCCCACTACACTACTATTACTACATACTATGCACATTAAATTTTCATACCCGCGTTAATAAATAAACGAATGATATTACTTATATGAATGAGTATCTGGGTACATTGAGCTCAACTAGGTTCATGAGGTTTGAAAACGAACAGAATGTCTGTAAGTATTGTAAGATTCGATGGAGTGCGAGGCGCGGCCCGTACCTGGTGGCGCGGCAGGCGGCGGCGCGCGGCGCGGGCGCGGAGGCGGCGCGCGCGTGGCCCGCGCTCGGCTGCAAGCCGCCACTCGTCAGCACCACGCGAGCCCGCGCCGGCGGTGCGCGCGGCGCACGGCGCGGCGCGCGCCCGCACGGGCGCCCGTCGACGACGTTTCCACAGAAACGTCGTCGACGGTGCGGTGGTTTTATTGCGATGAAGATATTGTAAAAGAGTTCAGTGATAGATATGTATTATACGTAAAGCTATAAACCGTTTCGAGAACCGCATGCTCTTCTACTACTGAAGATGAAGTAGAAGAAATGGTTGTAAATGCAGGTATTGCTGTACACGGAACGCGACCACCGGAAACTTACATTGTATAGGTACCTATGGTTCATCGTCATTAATATTCGTTTCACCGATTCGCTTTACAAAATAATAATAAAATTTAGGCGTGTACGACAACTAATTAAAAGAAAATAAAATGGTGTTTCTTTTTGTACATTGATAAAAGTTTATTCTACGAAGCGATAGGCAAATAAGAGTAAGTACAGACAACAATAAAATTTGGAACGCCTTTTCAAGTGCAATTTTTCTTTTTACTCTTAATGACATTGATTTTCCTTTCTCTAATAAATACAATAAAGAGCGTCAAAGGTACGTTACTAAACCATTACGTAATATATATAAGGGAATTGAATATTTCAACCGAGTTAATAAACTCTTTTGACATTTATTTAGTGTTTTAAAATTACAATTGCATATTGGTTCACAAAACAAACGAAATATATTAAACAAGGATATTTTACACATTTAATAGGGTCTATTTATATATTTTACAATCTAAGTGGTATATAACGACATTAAATATGTACTAACGAGAATACTAACACCAACTACGCTTGTAACATTGTGTTCTGGTTTGTAATATCCTAACACAACAGTGCAACCCGAAATGTTTTTGAACCCAAAGAATCTATAGATCACATTTGAAAAGGCATGAACCATATCAAAAAACTACTCAACACCAATTGAATTACTTACGATTTATGTAAAAAATGAGCCTTAAAATACATTGGGATAGTCGGCTTCCTGGAATTGCAACCATTTATTCTGTCTCAGTATCGAAAATGTGTTGTCAAAACCATGAGTAACATTTGTATAATAAATAAGTTAAGGTAAAATACAGACATGATATGCGCGGTTCACGTTCAGTAATTTATTAGTGGACAAGTTGCAATAAAAGACCAGACTTCAATAAAAGAACTGTTCATATTTACACACGTGTAATATGCGAACGAGAATAAGGATCTATTCACATTATTATATTCCTGTCCCTACGTGCTTTATTTCTAAACGAACAGAATATTGACTCTTGTTACATCAGCTATGACGACAAATATCAAAGACGACAAGGCGTTGTGATAATACGAGAATGTTATTATGAAACAAAAAGTTGGAACTGTGAAGGAGGAAACATAAAATAAAAAAAAAAGACTTAAGAATAGGCTCACCACCTATTCCATAGTGGGACGTAAACGTAACTGGTGAAACGTGGGAGTGTTCTATATTCCGTTGCAAACCTCTTCGGCGATTACAGGCGTGGTATAATATTTAGCGTTATGCACGACACGCATGAATCTCATTAAATTTTTTGAGAAAATATATATAAAAATCTGTCAGTATTCTACCAGGAGCAATGGCTACTACAAGATGAAAATCAACATCGTCATCAGACTGTCCTGCTCCTGTTGCCCAGCGGACGTCAGACGTACGACAGGCTTCCGTTCATTTCAGGAAGACGTTCCGCTAACCAGGACGAAGCGATTTTGTTCAATGTTTTCAATTCGGACAGCCAAGGATTTGAATTCTTTGCGTTTACCGATAAGTACAAGCTGGACCTCGTCAAATTTAATATGAATAGACATTTACTACGCAGGCTTGCTACACCATCGGCCACATTATTGCCTTCCATCAGGTAAGACTGTGGCCAAAAGTTAGCCTATTCAGAATAAAATAAAATTTCGGTCCACAGCTGGTCATAGGTCTTCGCAAAGAGCGTCATAGCGCCCCGTTCGCGGCTTGTCACATTTAGTAAATTATATTATCAACTTGTTCACTAATAAACTTACAAAACATAAACCGTTTAATTGAATATTTATAATTGTTTAAATAGAAAAGCAATAACAACTAATGTTAGGTATCAATTTGCTAGTGTTAAATTGCGAGTAGGTAATTACTAATGGTGTGATAGTGTGGCGACAACTTACGTCACTCGGGGACTCGTGCAGCCGCTGGTAGCCCGGCGGCGGCTGCTGCTGGCTCTTGCCGCTCGCCAGCTTTAGCGGCAGTTGCTGTTTTACCATTTGCTGCTGTTGAAATTCGGTATTATAACTAATTGTAATTCATCGGAGTGTAGGGCAGTCGGAATGCACCCATTGAAACTCATTTTCATTATTTGGTTAAATTTTAATTTACTGGAAGATTTATTTAACACTAGCTAGGCTCCGCATAAATCTTTAACAAATATTTTATAAATTATAAAATTTTACAGACACAGACACACCCAAACCCATTCCTTTTGTGTCGAGGGTTATTGTTTATCAGTTATATGTTTATCAGATATAATGTGAGATTGTAATGGTACAAGAATCAGAATTTTCAAATCGGTCCAGTAGTTTCAGAGTTTAATAAATGCAAACAAACAATCAAATCTTTTCTCATGTATTAGTGTGTAAGTATGAAGGGTATGGCGCGGGGGCGGCGCACCTGCAGCGCGGGCGCGCGGGCCGTGGCGCGCGTCTCGTTGTGCGCCGACAGCAGCTGCGGCGGCGCGCCGCCCGACGACTCGGAGCCCGTGGAGGCGCGCCCGTCTGCGCACGCCA
>DWFO01002425.1:0-13762 GCA_018246595.1 Mimoniades nurscia nurscia | reverse complement strand
GGTATAGCCCTGGGGTTCATTGGGACACGCAAGCCCCTCCACCGCGACAAGGTGGCAGCCATTCGGAGGGGAACCTAACCTAACCTAACCTAACCTAACCTAACCCAGTTAGTCTCGGTTCTCCCGCGCTACCGATCGCCACGTTTTTACTTCGCTCCGCAACCTTAAAATCTATAAAAGTGGTATTTTTCAACATATTACTATTGTGTTATATATCACTGGATGCGCAAAGACGAGGCGCACACAACTGTGTAAAAATCGTGAAAATCGGACGAAAATTCGATAGTGAAAAGTGCGAAAAAGTGCAAATTTAAGTATTTCGAAACCTTCAACGGGCAACGCTGAGGAAACTAAATCTTTGACCCCCACTTTTTCAAGTGTGGAAAGAAGCGCAGTTTTGGGACCCTTCCCCTGGTACCACTCCCGCAATTCTGCGGTGAGGGAGGTGGACTCAGGAACCAAAAAACCAGAAACCACGTGTTGGCTATCTCCGAAAATACAAAAGTGCGATCAAGTCTGAAAAGGCACCAGACAAGGTGAGCAGGAGTAGATCCAGAGGCTTTCTTCGGTGTTCCAAAATTCGAAAGGGAAGTGCCTTTTTTGAACTCCTGAAAATCGGCGAAACTTGTGACAGCCCTACCGGGCTAAAACGATCGACAACCCTGACTGATTATTATTGTTAAAAATAGTGCTAAATACAAGAAAAAATACAGTTTTTAAATTATACTTTTATAGCTTGTAGTTTCTTAGATATTGAAGATTTAAGCTTTTAAAATTACTGTTTGTATGCATTTTTCAACTGTAAATTAAGAATATTGGGACACATCTAAAGAAAAATTTAACTATACCCGTAAAACCGAAATTTAATCAGCTTTCTTTTGGTGTAAAGTTTTTAAAAATCTATTGTATATTTTAGGAATTATGAACAAAATGTAGAAACAAGTCATTATCCACGCTAAGAAAGTAAAATAGTTGTTTACGTTGAGTCCCAATAAAATTAAGATCAGTAGTGAAGTGTTGGGCAAAAGATATTTATATCATCAAACCGGAAATTTAACTAGCTATTCATTGGTGTGAAGTTCTCAAAAATCCATCACTTAAATAAAAAATTAGGAGTAAAATCTAGAAACTGTATAACTACGCTAAGAAAGCTGAAAATATTGTTTACATCTTTTTTGACTAAAAATTAAGACTACTAGTGCACATATTGGGAAAAAATTAATTATACTCTTAAATAGGAAATTTAATTGGCTATATTGCGGTGTAAAGTTTTAAGTAAATCATATTATAAATAAAAAATTAGGAACAAAATCTAGCACCAAGTGGCCAACCGCAATAAGAAAAATAAAAGTTGTTGACAACTTTAAACTAGAATTAAGATTATTGGTGCACTGGTTAAAGAAAAAATCCCTATATTATTAAATAGGAAATTTAAATAACTATACAGTGGTGTACGTTTCTCAATTTAAAGTATTTAAAAAACTTATCAAATAAGTAAGAAATTAAAAAACGTAAAGTTAATAGGTGACATTCACGTCTAAGAAGTATAGACGCGGCCATATTGTTTTAAATAAGAGGGTATTAAAAAACACTTATTGAATTAGATACACTTAACATCGATCACAATTGTTTATAACTGTATAAAAATTAAATCTCTAATCCTTAATCTTTAATATTACATTGGAATAAACGATAGTAATAGTATATATGCAGTAGAAATAAAAAATATTATATAATAGATAAAACGGCCCACTGTATTCATACGTTATCATATTTAGTACATAAGCATACACATTAAATCTTAAGAAAACACCTGGTTTTTGTTAGCTTAATAATAGCGAAGGACAAACTAATAATATATCCTTAATACATAGAAAATAAGTAATAGAAGCTACAATACAGACTGAAATCATAATAAAAGATAAAAATAGCATAACTAAAATACATATATTAATAAATAAGAGAAACTATATATAAATACTAGGTTGTAATCTTAAAATTATAAAAATTATAAGAATAGTGTGTAATTAGGTTTTCTAGGGTACAGTTTGTTGTGTTTTTCTTTGTTCTAATGTAGCATATAAATATAATAGAATATTAAATACCTAGTTGCAATTTTGACAAAAACCTATAGCCTTACAGTACACTTGTTGAATTATAGCTATATATTGTTTGTGGTGTGTTCTAATACACAATATCTATAAGAATAATGTGTACCCACTAAGGTTTTCTAGGATACTGTTTGTTGTGTTTCCCCTTGTTCTGTTGTAGCATATACAAAAGAATATTAAATACTTAGTTGCATTTTGACAGAAACCTATGCCCTTATAATACAGTTATTGAAATTACAGTTATATATTGTTTATAATGTGTTTAATACACAGTAAACCACTCTTTTAAATTGACCATAGTACATACCTATATAACACATCCTCACTGTATAAACAGTGTTGTACACTGTATAGCTTGCTGAATATTGAAATAAACTTAAATAAGTACATAGAACTGAAATCAAAGTATCCAATATAATATCTAATAGCTTATAAAAATAGAAAATAAGTTGTTAAAAGTAAGGTCAAGAGAGAACAAAATAGTATATTTTTAACCAATAAATATTTAAATATTAAGAAATAGTTGTATACTACAATCTCTAAACCTATACCATATTATATTATAGTATAATTTACATTGTAAACAGATATTAAGTTGCAGTTTTAAAAATATAAATACACTACAGGAAGAATAAGAAGTTGTTATAATTTACATTACAAATACAATATAGTGTTAATATAATACAGTTATACTGTATGGTAAATGGTATAGCCTATAATATACATTACGAAAAACCTTAAAAACAATACATATTGGAATTGTAACACGAAATAGGGAACTAGATATACAGTATTATATACTGATATTATTTACAGCTCATACATTGAAATTAATCAATAGTTTGTTTATCTTGGAGAGTAGCATACATATCAGAGGTAGAGGAATTGTATTAGATTTACATTATATACATTGTACTATAGTGTTAACATAAAATAATCACAGTTATATTGTAATATAACAGTGTACACTGTATCTAAATTAGGAAACAATCTTAAAGTAACATTTGTTGTCAAATTAATATTTAATAAAGAACAAATTGTTGTAAGCAATATTATCACCATACTGTGCACATATCCCACTTATATTAATAGACTAAACTAGAGTTTAGTACACATAGTATAGGAAGACAAATTTAGTTGTAAAATCTATATTGAATGTTACAATAGTGCTTATAATACATAGTTATATTGCCTTAGAGAACGGAACAAACTGTATCTAAAATATAATAATAAAAATATATATTGGAAACTTTAAATTGTAATAGGAAATTATCTGAGACATTAAGTTAAATAATAATTAGTACAGTAGCACACAAGTGGAGAATTGTATCAATATACATTACAATCTATATCTCAACCAAATAATTTATTGAATATATTTTTAAAAATTCTGACATTCCTGATTGCCTAGTCTATTGACGGGTATTCATAGAATAAGAACTGACCAAACCGACTATTATATATTATTTAATAAACTGACAAACAGCTCCACCATGTTTCACTCCCCGACCAAGACACACAACATGGAGAAGAACCCCAGAGTCACACCCACATCGCCAAAATTGACAGAGGCGGCAGGGCCGTCGTCAAAAAATAATAACGGGACCTCGCAAGTTAGAAAAAGCATCGGCGAGTGGGAAACGAAAGGACCTGGGGGAGCACAAGCAGCGACCACCTCCTCCTCCTCCACCGACAGGGTGACCCAGGCCAGAAACTGGCTGAGAAAAGCGAAGACTCACCTTAGTGAGTCTCGTAATTTAAAGTCGGACCTGAAGGCCGGGATCACCCTGGCGCTGGATGAGATGTTCAAGCTAATTAAAGAGGAAGCTACAGAAGGGAAAAAAGAAAGCCTTATCAAAAAGGATAGTACCTACATAAAGGAGGATAAGGTAAAGGAGAGGTCGAACTTAGGGGACAATATAAATGCAGAAATGCTAAAACTGATAGGGGAACAGAGTAAAAAGATAGAAGAAACCTATAAAGAAATGGGTAAGGTAAAGGAGGCCATCGTGGCCTTGCAATGCACTCAGCCAACGCAGAAGATGTACGCAGAGGCAACAACCTCAACCACTCACCCAAGTACGAAAGAAACAGCCCTGCACTCCGTATTGATCGGATCTAAAGACCTAACCGATACGGGGGAGCAGGTGCTGCAAAAAGTACGTAAGGCCGTAAACGCCAAGGACGGCTGGATAAAGGTGGAAAGGGTGCGCAAGGCCAAGGATGGCAAAGTACTCGTTGGGTGCAAGACAACAGAAGACAGAGATAAGATAAAAGAAAGGCTTAAAAGTGTGGAAAGTCACCTGCTTGTCGAGGACGTGAGGAACCAGGACCCCATGCTGGTTCTAAGGGACGTACTATTATTAAATAGTGATGAAGACATCATAACGGCCCTTAGAAACCAGAATGGGGAGGTGTTCTGCGGGCTCGACAAGCAGGATGACAGGGTCGAAATAAGGTACAGGAGGAAGGCACGGAATCCCCACACTAGGCATGTTGTGATCAGGGTGTCTCCAACTCTATATAACAGAATACTGCACAAAGGTGCTGTACATGTGGACATGCAGAGGGTTAGGGTGGCGGACCAATCACCATTAATCCAATGTTCTATGTGTTTAGGCTATGGACATGGCAGAAAATATTGTAATCAATCTGAGCCGAAGTGTAGCCACTGCGGTGGGCTACACTTAAAAGATAAGTGTCCGGATTGGGTGATTGGGTCGCCACCCAGCTGCATAAATTGTACCACCCTTAAGTTGGAGCGCACTGATCACAACGCCTTCAGTGAGCAGTGTCCGGTAAGGAGGAAATGGGAGGCACTAGCTAGAGCTAAGATAGCCTATTGCTAGGGTGGCCTCAGCCATTCCTCCAAACAGTAAAGAATGCCCCCACGAGTCCAAGTTAGAAATAGGACTGCAAGTAGCATTGGAGCGCCATATGAACTGGCAGCATAGATGCAACTTAGAGCTAAAAGATGGGGTAAAATTAAGGTCAAAGACACTACATATAACAATAGAAATAATTAAATACTTTACGGAACTTATGTGCTACTGTACAAATATGTTAACAAACGTTAAAAGTAATATAGTAAATAACTATTGCTGATATATATATAATGACATATATAATAAACAGCAATAAATACAAAATGTAAAAAATTAATATAAGAAAGTAGAACCTAAGTCTAGTAATAGTATGTTCAGATGGAAAATATTATATAGTTAAATAGATGATAAATATGTAGATAGAACAAATTAGAAAATAAGTAAAAAATTATTAGCAATAAGAATTGCTGGAATGTATAATTAAAATACAAAAACGGCAATGAAATGTAATAAAAATTGTAACTAGCAACAAAAACAGAAATATATATAAAAATAAGTAGAAATAATAAGTAAAAATAAGAAAAATAAGTTTAGTAATAATATGTTGTAATTGAATATTATATAGTTAAATATGTAGATGATAAATAGATAGAATAAATTAGAAAATAATATGTAAAAGTTATTAGAAATACAAAATTGCTGGAATGTATAATTGATATATAAAACGGCAATGAAATGTAATAAAAAACTGTAAGTAGCAATAATGATATAATAATGTATAAAATAAGTAGAAATAGTAAAGATTTAATGGAATTTAGAATAGGCAATAAATACAATAGGACAAAATTTATTACCCCACACAACACACACACTTATCCTCTATAGCATAGGTAATAAAGAAATGTCAGGAAGTTATTTACCCTTGTCAAACAAAGTCCCTGAACAAATATCAGGGGTGGAGCTGGATTATTTAAAAAAAAAAAAAAAAAACCTAACCCAGTTTCGATCGGTCTGAGCCCGAGAACACATGTTTTTTTCGTAACGCTCCGCAATTAAAAAATTGAAAAAAGTGGTTTTTTCTGCGCGTACAACAACGCGAGTTATACCAAATTGTGCGTAGTGACAAGCGCTATAAGGTGGTGAAAATTTGGTGAAAATCCGTGCAGTTTGCGAAAAGTTATTAAAAGAAAACCTCTTGTGAGGTTAACTTAAGTGATTTTTGGAAGTACATAAATCCAAATAACTTGGAAACGGATCGTGTTCCCCCACCACTTTTTTGTGTCGTCCTAAGGGCACGCACGGGACGCACAATTGGAGCTATAGCGTGGACCTATACATCTACGCTCTCAAAAGTTATAAACGAAAAACTGAAAAACACACGTGGTTTTTTAACCACGAGTTTTCGGAAGGAGCAATACCAGGAAGCTGAACTTCATACCTGACTTGCTGCTCAACAACAGAGGTTTGGTGCACTTTTAAAAATTTTTGGACTTTATTTGAAATTTTTATAACTAGTTGAAAATTAAAAGTTTGAACACACATAGTGACTAAATTAAGAATAAATTTAAAAAAAAAAAAGCGCAATTGCTATTTCCTGCGCGCTAAAAATCTCCTTTATACACATTGTTCAAAAAATTTTTATATTGTATATTTTTGTAGTTATAATAGATTAAGTGGAAAAAATTTGAAAGTTACATATTGTAAAAAATTTCTATGTAAACATTATTCTTTAATATAGTATAATATTAAGCACTACATAATAGACCTAATTTGAATTTTTGAGATTTTTTGTGCAAGCGGGACGGGAGATATTGATTTTTAACCTATTTTTGCTTATAATTCAAAAATAAATATAAAATTAATCATTCTGACAACGGTATTGTGTTTTTAACACATATTCCACCTTTTAGAACCCAAAACTCCAGGTCTCTAACGTTCAAATTATAAAATTTAGACAAAATTCGCCATTTTGGTTTCTTGGTTTTAAACTTGAATTTATCATATCTCTCGAACCGTTGGGGCTAGAAGTCCCGGATTTGCAGGATAAGTTTGAGTGTAATCATAGGTTTTAGGGTATACAGCTTTCTAACCTTTATGGGAAAAAATTTTTTGAGGACCGAAACATGATCTAAAACTGCGATATATGATAGAGGGACTTGGGCTCAGTACTTCATTGAAAACCCGGGTCTTCTGCGACGAGCCGTTGATGAGATATTGAAGTTTAAAAATGGTTTTTGACAGCTGTTAGAACTGTCAAGCCAAGTTTACACTTCAATAACTTCGCACCCAAGAGTGCTAGCGACTCGTGGTTTTCACTTTTGTGAACTAGAACCTGAAAACTATCTACCAAGTAAGTTTCAGGAAAATCGGAGCTCAAATTTTTCAGAGCCCTGAAAGCACTCTTAAAGGCAAGAACAACTCAAACTGTTATCAAAAAGTCCAAACACGGGCAGTCTGCGATCACAGGAAGCGAAGATATAGCCAATCAAAAAACAAGTTTGACAGCGGAGCGGCCATTTTAAAAATTTTTAACCTTAAATATCTCCGGTTCTAGTGATCGTAGAAAGCCAGGACTTCTTCTGTAGACAATAGCAGACTACACTTCATAAGAAAAATAGGTTTTCAGGCGATTTCAGGAGCTGAAAAATTTACACTCCTGAAAACTTTACCAGTGCAAAGGTCTCATCGAGCCCATTCTGGAGAACCCGAACACCAGTATTTTCGGTAAAGACGTCGCGGAGAAATCAAAGTTGAACCAAATTTAGCCGCCATCTTGGCCATCAACCAGGAAATTTGACTTGGGTTATCTCCGTAACCCATAGAGATAGGCGTGCCGTGTTTGGGGTCATTTGAAAGGGCTCGGGGAGAGCTATCTACAGGGCCAATTAGATCGACTCTACATAGAGCCGGAAATAAGTTTGTTCGTAGAGTGACTAAAATCACTCCTAGAACCGCGAATTTTGAATAGTCAGGCTTATTTTTGAAAACCAAAATCAATTTAAGTAGGACCTTTTACTTGATTATAATATATCCTCTTAAATTCTTCTTTTACTTTTTATATATTTTATTGACTTTCTTTATTATAAACTATTGACTTGTTAGGCTTTATTGAGCCAACAGGCTAGGCTAAGACTAGCTGTGCTAGTCACAGATTACAATATCACACAACTATTGACGATATAGTACAACTACACACGTAGGGTGACCTAAATACGATCTGTTCCGCATCCCATAAAATGTATCGCACACCTGCTAAGAGCGCAGGAGATAAGGAAAGTCGCACTTCTGCGAGTCCCCAGGAACAGCATGATCAAGATAATCCCTCCCCGCTGAACGTGACAAAAACACTCAGCGTGCGACGAAGCGTGGGAGAGTGGGAATCAGTAAAAATCGCTAATCCCCAAAAAACCAAACAGGCTCAAACCTCTGCCCCTGGGTCTTCTATAGAGACGACGAAATCGCCCTCAAAGAAGTCAAACGCCAAGGGCAGGACAGAAGAGGCTCGCCAGTGTCACAACAAGGCGAAAATGTGTCTCTCCAGTTCCAGAAACCTCAAGTCAGACCTGAAACAAGACATCTTGACTGCCGTCGAACGCCTGTACCAACTTATTAAAGAGTCGGAACAGGAGCTAACCAAGGTCAGAGGCTCAGGGACTGGAGGGGCACCTCTTCCTCCCCCTCAGATATCCACCGAATCTGTAAATAACGCAGAAGTGAAACTTACGCAGCAACTGGAGTAAAACTCCAAACTGCTGCAACTAAATATAATTAAAATGGAGGAATTAAAAAGCATCGTCGAAGATCAAAAAGAATCCCGGGGCAGGGAAACATACGCGGACGCAGTCGCTCAAACGGCCAAACCGACGCAGACCAATGGAGCCTTATACTCCGTGGCGGTTACGTCGAAAGACGAAACTGAATCTGCTAACGAAGTATTAGAAAAAGTTAGAAAAGTGTTAGACGCCAAGGAAGGGTGGGTTAAAGTGGAACGGGTACGGAAAGCAAAGGATAGAAAAGTCATAATGGGATTTGGAACCGTGGAAGAAAAAGATAAAGTAAAGAACAAGATAGAGCAGGATAGTACCCACCTGTGCGTCGAGGACATGAAGAACAGAGACCCGCTTCTGATTCTCAGGGACGTCCTCAAAATAAACTCAGACGAGGACATCATGAGGGCCCTGAGAAATCAAAACCGGGATGTTTTTCATGGACTCGAGGCGGAGGAAAACAAAGTAGAGATCAAATATAAAAGAAGAACGAGAAACCACCTGACTAACCACATAATCTTGAGCGTTGCCCCGAAAATTTGGAGCCGTGCAACACAAAAAGGGCGCCTCCGCATTGACTTACAGCATATTCGAGTGGAGGATCAGTCTCCGCTGGTCCAGTGTACAAGATGCCTGGGATACGGCCACGGCAGGCGATTCTGTAAGGAACCAGCGGATTTGTGTAGCCACTGCGGAGGACCCCACCTTAGGGAAGAATGTGCGGACCGACTCGCAGGAGAAAAGCCTGCATGCAGGAACTGCACGGAGGCAAAATATGGGAGAACGGACCATAATGCCTTTAGCCAAGATTGCCCGGTGAGACAAAGGTGGGACCAATTGGCTCGATCGGCAGTTACCTATTGCTAACGGCGCCCATGGCGAAAACATCCCCTACCGTTTTGCTCAGGCCAACCTCCAGCGCAAAAAGCTAGCAACAGACGAACTCCTATTGGAAGCACAGAAACTTAACCTAGCTGCAGCCCTAATACAGGAGCCGTATATAGGGGCTCAAAAGAGGATGCTGGGAAGGAGGGGAGTGCGTATCTTCCAGAGCGACGATCAAGGAAATGGGACTGTCAAAGCGGCAATTGCCGTCTTTAACAGCAAATTAAACATCAGACAGTACCCAGAACTCACCACCAATAACATCGTGGTGGTGGGGATCCAGACCGAAGCCTGGGAGATCGCACTCGTCTCCTTCTATTTCGAACCCGACGCACAAATACAAGACCATCTGGACCAGCTTACAAAAATAAACCAACAGCTAGGAGCTAGGTATGTCGTTGGAGGGGACGCCAACGCAAAGAGCATTTGGTGGGGGAGTATGGACTCAGACGCCAGGGGCGTGGATTTTGCCGGTTTCCTGCACGATCTATCATTGCAGGTCCTAAATAGAGGTAGGGTCCCAACCTTTGACACCATACGAGGCGGAAAAAGGTATACCAGCTTTATCGACGTCACGGCATGCACAACGGACATAATAGACCTGATAGAGGAATGGAAAGTGGATCCCCATCTGACGAGTTCGGACCACAACGGGATCTTATTCAGTATCAAACTCCGTAGATCAAGGGGCATAAAAACTCAGAGAACCACCCGGATCTACAACACAAAAAAGGCTAATTGGGAGAATTTTCAAACAAAACTAAAACAAAATATATTATTAAACAAAATTACAAACGACCATATAGACAAAATTGAAACTACAATTGATTTGGAAAGGGCAATAAACAAATATGTAAAAGCAGTAACGGACACTAGTGATGAAACAATACCAAAAATAAAATCCCACGACAAAATACAGATCCCATGGTGGTCCGAAAAACTCGATAGGATGCGAAAGTTGGTAGCGACTAAAAAACGGCGAATTCCAAACGCAGCGCCTATACGCAGGCAGAAAGTAGTCAACGACTACCTACAAGAAAAGGACAGATACGAAAAGGAGGCTTCCGGCGCAGCAATTGCCAGCTGGAAGGAGTTCTGCGGCAAACAGGAAAAGGAGAGCCTTTGGGGGGGCATCTATAGGGTTATAGGAAGAACGGCCCGAAGGGAGGAAGATCACCCTCTGACGAAAGACGGCAAGACGCTAGACGCAAAAGGTTCTGTAAAGTTCCTAGCGGAAACTTTTTACGCAGAAGACCTCGAAAGCAGCGATAGCGACTTGCACGTCCAAGTCAGAGGACACGCCAGAAAAGTGAATGAGGATGAGCAAGATGAAACTTGCGACCCCCCATTCACTCATACTGAACTCAACATAGCCATGAACTCCTTTAACCCCAAGAAGGCACCTGGAATGGACGGCCTTACAGCTGACATTTGCCAGCAGGCGATTAGCGCGGATCCGGAAGTCTTCCTAAAGCTCCTAAATAAGTGCATGGAGTGTAACTATTTTCCGGTTATTTGGAAACAAGCGGTGGTAGTTATATTACGGAAATCTGGGAAGGACAACTACAAAGTTCCCAAATCGTATCGACCAATTGGACTGCTATCAATTTTGGGCAAGATACTGGAAAAAATGGTAGTCTCACGAATCAAATACCATATACTACCAAAATTTAGCAAGAGGCAGTATGGATTCATGCCCCAGCGCAGCACCGAAGACGCCCTCTATGACTTGGTACAACATATAAACAAACATATAAAACAAAAGAGAATTGTCACCTTAGTCTCCCTTGATATAGAGGGCGCCTTCGATAATGCCTGGTGGCCTGCAATTATGGTGAGACTAGCAGAGGCAGGCTGCCCAAAAAACTTGAGGCGTATGATAGGAAATTACCTGCAAGACAGAAATGTCAATGTAAGGTACCTGGGCGAGGAATACAGTAAGCCAACCAATATGGGTTGCGTCCAGGGTTCTATAGGAGGTCCGATCCTATGGAACTTAATCCTGGACCCACTCCTTAAAGAGCTCGAAGTGGCCGGTGATTACTGTCAGGCGTTCGCAGACGATGTGGTGCTAGCATTTGACGGCGCCACGGCACTGGAAATCGAAGGACGCGCGGGCGCCGCTCTCGACCGTGTTCAGTCGTGGGGTGTCAAAAACAAACTTAAATTTGCAGCACATAAAACCAAAGCAATCACCTTTACTAAAAAGCTAAAATACGACACCCCACGTTTGAATATGGGCGGGAGCGGCATCATCGCGTCCAGGGAGATCCAGTTGCTGGGCGTTACAATAGACGAAAAACTGACTTTTGGCACACACGTCTCGAACGTCTGCAGGAAAGCAGCTGGCATCCACAAACAACTGTGCAGAGCCGCGAAAGCTAGCTGGGGCTTACACCCGGACATAATTAAAACCATATACACAGCTGTAGTAGAGCCAGTGGTCCTCTACGCAGCCAGCGTGTGGGCACCAGCAGCACACAGGAAAGGTATTCAGAAAAAACTGGGAACGGTTCAAAGGGGGATGGCCCAATCAATTACAAAAGCATACCGCACTGTATCACTTAATTCAGCTCTTGTACTGGCTGGCATCCTCCCTCTAGATTTGCGAGTGCAGGAAGCAGCCGCGTTGTACTTAGCAAAGAGAGGAGAGCCAGTACCGGAGCTGAAAGATAGGAAAATGGATCGACCATCGTCAGCCCTGTCTATGCCACACCCTGCTGAGAGGATCAAACTCGAGGTCGTCAAATTGGAAAACAACCAGCATGTCTTGGAAAACAGCAGTTTTGAAAGGAGAATATTTACCGACGGCAGCGGTATCCAAGGAAAGATCGGGGCCGCGCTTTCCTGGTGGAACAGCGCGACCGAAGTAAGATCTCAGAAATTCTCCCTCTCCAACTGCTGTTCTGTATACCAAGCAGAATTGTACGCGATATGTCGAGCCTCGAGGGAGATCCTCAAAAACAGTGCGTCCTCCTTTGGAATCTACAGCGACTCCATGGCAGCTCTGCAAACAATAGAAAATCCGAACTCCCTTCACTCGCTAGCCGTGGAAGCTAGGGAAAATTTTAGAAAATTATCCATACAGAATAAGACAGTCAGATTATTCTGGATAAAAGCGCACGCGGGCCTAGAAGGGAATGAAAGAGCAGACCAGCTCGCCAAGGAGGCCGCTGTAGGTTCCAAAGTAAGACCTGTATTTGACCTGTGTCCGACTTCATTCGTCAAGCGAAGCATCCGAATGGCTACGCTTGACGAATGGAACAACAGGTATACAAAGGAAAACACGGCACACGTAACAAAAATCTTCCTGCCTAATGTAAAAACTGCCTATCATGTTGTAAGAAGAATAAATATTGACAACACTATCACGCAAATAATGACGGGACACGGCGCGTTCTCAGAGTATCTCTGTAGGTTCAAATGCAAGACAAGCTCGTCGTGCATCTGCGACTTAGAGCAGGAGGAAACCGTCATGCACATTTTGACTGATTGCCCAGTATACGACAGGGTGCGATTCGATATGGAACAGGAAATAGGATCAAAAATTGGCATAGAAACAATTAAACATATAATAGAGAGTAAAAATAGAGACAAATTCTTGGACTATTGCAAACAAATTGTAAATAATGTAAGAATAAGAAATAAGTAGCATAAGCAAAAGATGCTTAAACTATATTCTTGGAAATATTTGTATAAGCATCCGTAGAAAATAGAATTAAGAAATAGCAAAAAGAGATGTGAATAGACTAAGTATTGTAAATATAAAATCTAGAATAGTGTACGGAAAAAATTGTAATTATGTCATAAGTAGATCATAAGGAAAACAAAATAAAAAGCTGTAAGATACATAATAATAAGATATATAGATAACACACAATGATAAGATATACATAAGATATATATTAATAAGATACATACATAAGGAATACATAGCTGTAAGGAAAATAAAACAAAAATTGTATGCAATCATTACACCCCAATAAAGAAACTGACCAGTAAACGAGATAGGTAGAGGTAGGTTGGGTGTACCCCCCAACAGAGCAGCAAGAAAGGAAACATGAAAGAAAGACAGAGTATGCAGAATAAAAGTGCGAGAGGAAAGTTAGAGAGAAATGGCATGGGAGCGGTAACAGATCAGTACAGTCTCTGATTACGTCAGAGGAGCCTAGAT
>DWFO01002424.1:0-13763 GCA_018246595.1 Mimoniades nurscia nurscia | reverse complement strand
GTACTTTTTTCTCTATTATGCCATTTATTGATTATTGGTTTTCCTCGTTTCGATCAAGCGCAGGCCAGTCGTGTGCAAGACCGAAGACACGGGGTCGTCGCCTCGCGTCGGTTTATGGGATTTCTTTGTTCTTATTGTCTCTAGTTAAATAACTAAAAAGCAACTGTGATGTTTTTTGCGATCTACTAGAGCTTTACGTTGAACTTATATGCGACAATGTGATAGGTGCGTATTAAAGGAAATCATGATACGTGCGAAAACTTACAAAAATATTTGTTCAGCAATTTATTGGTAGAACGATAAGAATGTAAGCGAACGCCTCGCGAACGTCAACAGTCAGGTTCCGTGCGTTAGCTCGACGTACTGGCCGTTTGTACAATACCATAGGTACATACATCAATACAAATGTAATTAGCTCGCAGGTTCTTGATCAGTGAGTGACTACTGAGTCACGGGTTACGGGTTCGATGTCTATCCAAGAAAAGCAATTACCCACGTTTATATGTCCGCGTCCGAAATATACGTAGTTTATCAGTCGCCTCGTAACTATAATGAAAAATTTGATGAAAATCTTTCCCTTCCGCAGAACGCACACATTAAGTGAATTCTAATAGTTAGATTCATAACAATAACAAATGACACGTCGCCATATCGCGTGGAGCTGGCAGCGTTCTGCGCTAGTTGGCAATTGGTGTTTTAATAGCTTCAGTAGGTATGGAACAAGGAGTCGTGTGAGAGCGGCGACGTACGAGCATTTAAATACGACGCGGCCGTTAGCGCTTCCGATAGGCACGTGACGCAGCGCCACCGCGCCCGCATACTAAGCGATTAAGCTCGCGCCAACTTAACAGCTTACCATTCTCGAACCTTCTATTCTTTATGATTTCATCTATGTATCCCTCCATTCCACTGAAGCATCAACAATACAATCTCATTTATAATAAGCTTATTGATAGCGACAACTTATTTATTTGCTATCTATGACGTCATGTTGTTCGTACTCTCTGTGCTCTTGTAGCTTATAAAACAAAAATTAGGTTAAAACTTGAATTGTGTTTTGTTAAAAATAAATACGATTATCGATTGAGCTTTATAAAACGGGTACATTTAATTGGATACATGTCCTTAATCAGTATTTAATGGCCGTTAAGTAGGCTCGACGAAGCGCAGACGCAGATACAATTCACTATAAGTAAAAAAGTAGGAAGAGCGGGCAGCCTCCAAAACGAGTCTAAAGGCATGAAGTTAATCGAAGCAAATAGACTCGCAGACATGCGAGCCTTATTTGCGTGCCCAGCGGACTCTTATAGTCGTGGCACAGGGCTCAATGTTACTGTAAAATATCGATTATATTAAAATAATTGTAGAAAAATAATACAAAGAGAGGGCGGCGGAGCGAGGCGGCGGCGGCGTGCGCCTGCGCCGCCGCTCGCGGCTCGCCTGCCGTCCACTCGCTGCACATTATTTTCACACGAGCCGTTTAAAATTTTAATGTGTGATAAAAAGTAATGAACAAATTCTCGGTCAGTTGTCATTATGGGTCCGACATAATTCAGCGTACGGCGGGCAGTAAAATTAAAAACGCGTAAAGGCCGCGGTGGGTTCGAGCCCTGCCGACTTCAATTAGAATTCGCGAAAGGCGAACAATAAGAAATAAAATCTGATCTTTTACGATCTCTCTGTCGAGCTTCGGTCAGTTGAACGCTCGTAAAAGGGGGAATGCAACGGGGCCGAGGCTGCTAAAAAACCAAGAGTTAACCGATGGACTGGAGTCGACCCGAAACGGCCGAAACGAAATTTGATGGGGTGGTTTATTGTACCGAAAGTGGGTCACTCGCGCACGACGCCCGCAGCGGCCGCGGCGGCGCCGCGAGCGACCACCGCTGCGGCAGAGAGCACGCGTCGCCCGTACCCTCTACTCGCTAGCGAAGTTCAGAGCGGACACGCAGGACGTGCGAGTACAAGATTTGCGTTGGAAACGATGAGCGAAGCCGATTATTTATGCGAGCGGCTTCTCCGACGGATCGATTCAGTGCAAATTTCGATTTCGCAACATCGAATTCGCAGGCGTCCGTCGCCACAAGAATACTCGCGGAATGCAAAACGGAATGTGGACCGCTCTTTGTTGCGGATTCCCAGACGTCGGCGACGGCGAGAGGTAAAAAGCGGTCGCATGGACCGCCTTATAAATTATGAACCCCAGCGAAGGTTATTAGTTGTCGAAATGACAGCGGCGGCGGGCGCAGCGCCGCGTGCGTCTCTCGCGTCCCGTTACAAAACCTAGCCACTTCGGAGACGTAAAACGTAAAAACAAGCGAAGGGCGATAGGGACGAATATCCAGTTCCGCGGGCCCCTTTCTTGCGAGCCACCATTTAAATTCGAGGCCATCGTTAGGAACTTAATGCGAGCAACTAAAAAGAAGCTCGCGAAACAATAAAGCCTAGTAGCTCACAGCCGACGCTGTACGACTATATGCGTACATTCATCTTACACCTTTCAATATAAAAGAACATTCGTACCACTCGTCAAAAGAACCTTTAAACAGCCGTTGATCTACCTTGATATTTACATTGTCTACTAAGCACATTAAAATATGTTTATTAATACATTTTCATATACATACTTGAATCTACGTACAGTCGGAAGGAAAGCGTTTGTAAAGAATTATCCTTAAACGTTGTCATTTGTCATTAACGTAACATATTCAAAATGAACCCAAATCACACGAAGTAACATCGATATGTATCGATGCATTCGATGCGCTGAACTGTTCTACATTGCGTTTAGAGTCAACGACTTATAAGCAAAATAAAGAAGAGCCCATCAATACTCGCCAATTAATAATATTTACGTGGACGTTATAAAAGACTACCACCAGACCAGACGATTGTTCTTTATCGGAGATTGTCTTCGATCAACATATAGCATATATTAATCCCTTGCCAGCCTACGTACTTGTGTAAGTTCAATGTTATAGCACGAACGTACAACGCGCCTATTGACAACAATAAATACGGAATGATATTTAACGTCCCGGCGCGCGATAAGTTATTTATAAGACCATAAAGAAGATGGAAGGTCGCGTCACACAGCGTCGGGGTAGGTCGGGATAAAAACAAATAATTTAAATTACAATGTATCTAATCAGGTTGCGGCTAATACCTACGTTGTTATTAAAACATCAATTCAATGGAGGTTGATTGATGGGGTGCGGCCGGTCGCGCTCCCCGCGCCCACCTCGCCGGTATCACTGTTGCAGGCCTACACGCGCGCCAGCTAAAATTCGCCACCGAGGCTCGGTTAGGTTTGAGCGCAAGCAGAATTCTGACCTCTGCGATCGGTCAGAATATAAATAACAGACCTTGATAAAATGTGTCCTGCATATTTCATTATACGCATAGGTGCAATGAATTATTGCACGAGCTTATCTTGTTGGGAATTGTTACGACGAATAATTAATAATCTCGTTGGTAAATAAATGAGACACAATTATTCTCCAGAGATGTACATCTTTCGCATTATCGAAAACCAATACACTCAAGTTTTAAATTGATTTATTAAGTATATTCACGGATTATATGATAACAATCGTGCTTTTTCTGCACCGGCCTCGTGGAGAATTCCTATTGGTATATTTTTGTAAGAGATACGAATCTCATTGGAAACAAATGGTGACAATCCAAGGAGCATATAAATCATTCTCATATAAAGTAAAAATATTAAATTGCGACTAACCTCGAACACAGAACAAAGAGGTTTTAGGTAAGGAATCCTGAGTTGAATTTTGAATCAATGAATCGGTGATTCTCAAAACAGGCTTCCGTTGCTATTAATATAATAGGACTTTGTTCATTGCGACAAGTCAAATATTTCCATTTATATCGTAGCAAATAGTTACAGGTACCAGAGCGACATGGAAGCGCAGATCTTGTTATTTACGTTTGTACGAGTGAAATTTTCCCTTTTATTTATCGTGGCGAGGAATTGTAGGTAGCAGAGCGGCATAAGAGTGCAGAGGTTGTGAAATTGCGTGTGACCGCAAGACATCCGGCGGACAATGGCGCATGCGCCGGCGGACGAAAGCCGGCCGGATGCACGTAATGTGCAGATATCGGAGCGCGGGTTTATATGTTTATTAGTCGCTAGCGCTGCGGCTTCATCTGGCCCATTACCCACTAAAGTCGAAGTCACTCGACCGAACAATATTAACACGAAAGGAAATTACGATAAAGGTCAAAGCAAATTTCTCAAATCACACGATTTTTCGATAATAACTACGTAAACGCATAGTGGCATATGAAACGCTCAACATAAAATGTTTAAAAGCGTGACATACTAAAATTTTGTAACATGTCCATCCATACCTACATGTGTCATACATAGACATTCGATTTATTCAAATCAATTAATTGTTAAACCATCGCAAACTATTAGAACCATTACTTTTTATGGTGCGTACACGGAAGTCGATCTGGAAACTATCAATTTACAGTGCAAAGACCTACACGTCGGAAAAAAATATTGACCTCGTAGTAGCAAAAGTATTATGTTATGTGACATTTGACTAGGAGTAGTCGGACGCAAGTGTATCGAGCAGTGGAGTATCGAATACAGCGGTCTATCGGCTCGTTACCGCAGTCTGGTCAGAAGCCGTCCATGTGTGGGAGCCGCGTAGTGCAGAACTGGTTTGTCTATGCGCTGCCCACTGAGACGGACCAATAGATCTCATTTTACTTTTGTTGCCCTAGTACTTTGACACGGCAAGTGAGGTAACATATACGTGCGCGGTTATTTTACAACCGAGCCGAGTGAATCTTATTGGTTCTGTGGAAGGTGGTTGTATTTATTTAAATAAACGATAATAAAAGATATAAAATTATAAACGTAAATTTTAGTAAAAGTTCTTTCATTTCTTAACCTGATAAAGTTGTAGGTATCGCAAACCAATTAATATATTTTTATAAAAAAACCTTTGTTCGGTGATGTCGGTAATATCCGGCTATAATCTTACACTGCACCCAAATTGCTTTTGCAATAAAAGCGCTGAACATGTCAAAATACGACTCATTTTCTTGCCGTGAAAGGACCTCTTTGTTTGGCAGTAATTTGGTAAAATATGGCAACGCGTTCGATTCCTTTATTCGTAAATAAACGGTCAACGGTTATAACAGCGCATACGAAACTCAATCACGCGACGTATACATGAAGTGTATAACATATACCTACACATGTGTATATTATACAGACGGCTCCCGATGGCTCGCCTTCAAAAGCAGTTGCTCTATAAGAAATTTAATACGCGACCTTCAACACTAAACCGCGATAGGTTAATTGCTACGAATAGATTAGGTTTTTGGCAGTTTTTTTCGTGCCTCAAAAACTGTAAGCTCTTTGTTTATGGTTCATAATTACAACCGTCGGACTGACAATCACTGGGCCTGTAATTATGTTGAGTAAATAACTATGTACTTACCTTTGTATTAGTAAATGAAGCAAACTGATCTGATGTGAGATATACAATACATAGATTTCGCTATACTGATCCGAGCTTAGCCATTTATTTATTGATTGGCAAATTAACGAAGCAGCTAATAAACGATAGTTTAATTTATAACTATATTTCATCGTCCAGTTTCTCATGCTTCGGTTTAGCAAAAAGGTTTTTGAGATAGTGTTATTTACGGTAACGGAAAATTAAGATTAATATCTGTGTTTTTTGTGCCGTCCTGTGATGACTGATGATTATGATTTGTGGTCATTACGAACCTCAATCAAACGGTTCGCGTGTGACCCCAGCCTGCATCGGTGCACCGCTGACGCAATGCGTCGCAAAAAATTCATACTACATAACTCCAAACGGTCACCGCGTCTGGAGATGATACGTTTCCAAAAATATACATTGTTATCAATCATACAACAACTTTAAATCAGATAGAAATATGTAAAGTTCAAATATTATCAAAATCGAACAATCGTAGCTGTTCTAGAAAATTCTCGAACCAATTTCCCAATGTAAAACAATTAACAGTGCACGGTTATATGTATAAAATATGATGTTGTACCGCGGAATATTTGCGTGTAGCTTACTCGTCCAGTTCTTAGAGATCTCGTTTAACCTCTAAGTTTTACCTACGAGCAATGTCGATACCCAAACCGGCGAGCAAAAAAGCTCGAGCGGCGCCGCGGGTTCTAATACTAGCGAGTGTAGTATAATAATATGATAATAATACGTCTGGGCTAAGCGGTACGGCGAATCGGTCCGTTTTTTCTTCGCGCTCGGTGTTGCCATGTCTGTCTCGTTGATTTATCCGCCCCGTTTAACTAGTTCAAGGTTATTCGAGATGTCGTGTTCGTGAATGGGTGGCTTTGTTTGTGTTAGGTCGTCTTTAGGTCACCGAAGTCACCCGCGGCCGGAACGGACGCCGCCATGACATATCCCATAGAACGGGTGTTGACGATTCTGTATAGCATTAAATCTGTACATATCATAAAGATCCTTCTTGATACACGACTGCAGAATCACGTAAGTTATTCATCGATGTCGTTCGTAAATATTAAACGACCGAATTGATACAAAAAAAGAACTAGACCATTTCAGTTAATGCGGTCGTTTATTATAATAAAAAAAAACACACCAATAAAAGAGCCGATTTGAAATTAATTAACCGCTTATGTTAATAAGCGTGGGGTCGGTTCGCGATGCAGATTTAATTGTGGCGAAACATCACAAAAAGTGGTCTCGAATGACGATAACACAGTGTTATTTTGTAACCGGGTGCATTGCACTGAAGACTGACCGCCCGGGATGGCAGCGCGGGGCGCGACCTATATGCTTCAATCGAAGCGTAAACAATTATAAGAATTTTGAGCATACCACGTGGCCGCGTCACGCCCGGTGACTTACTTGGGGTCCGTAAATGTTCAAGTATATCATAAAGGTGAACTAATCCGATTCGAAACAAATTAATTCATATTTCAAAATTTAATTATTTTATAACAACTTAAGTTTTAATATGTACCTACCATCAAAATTAACATAATATTCTTCATTATAATAAAGTGTTCTTAAGGCTAATGCGAACGAAGTGTTCGCTGAATTCATAGAGAAATGTACTACAGTACAGTACTCTCTAAATAACCTTTTAGTGTCAATTGGCTAGAGTAGTGTACCAGGATGTCAGCAATATGCCACGTTTCCTTGTGACTGCCCAATGCGAGGAGACACGACACTCGCGACCGCCAATCGCCATTTGGAAAGACCACCTTACAACTTCGTCCGAGACAAAGTCACTTACAAGTAACATTGTTCAAAAAACAGGCCACCAGCGAGCAGTAAGTCATCCGTATGCATATATTAAGATAATCCGGTGCGAATATCAAAATAGCTGTCAAGCGGCGGCCAGCTTTGATCTATCGCGGGGCGTAGTGACGACAGACCTTGTGAAATAACACATAAAAAAACCAATAGATTGATTGAACACATAATTTAATCACTCGCTTGTTTACACTTATTATCCACACATGTTAGGACTCGCTTGTGATTTATATATATAATTATCTTCACAAGTCATCGTATGAGAAACATACCTAGTATAAATTTATTATGCTATTAAAATCAGTAAGAGGACTCTACTGATCGTTAAATTGTGCTATGTCCTCTTGACCCGTCTCATATTGACAAGCTTATTAAGAACCTTATACTACGTACCATCACGCCTGTAACCACCAAAGAGGTACTTTCGAATAGGTTGTGTCTATTGCCATACAACGCCAGAAATTCTAAGTCAGAAAAATCCAATATATATCCTAATTCTAGATCTGTATAATAATTGAGTTAATTAACCTATAATCGATTACTATGAATATTAAAATGACATTTATTGGTGTGAGTAAAAAGATTACTACACGCCCAATAACAATACACGCTTTTAACAATTTCATGGTCAGAAGAGGCTGTTATATATTTTTTAGAATGTTCAATCGTACAAGTATACCTGGACACGCATGACGTTATTAGTTTTTCGTTTAAAAACGATAAACATCTAAACGAATTGCGGAACGTTTTGTTCAGGTCTCATATTTATGTGAAATAAATCGTTGGAAGACACGCCGGTCACATCAAACGGCACCTACGAGCAATATCCAGCATAACTTGAACTATACAATTGTAACGTTATGTTTATTATTGTATCAGATCGTGAAGCTTATAGAGATCGACGTTAACTGGTAGTATCAGATTCGTCGAAGTACGTGCAAGATTCGAATATGGAATTAGACGATTCTGCGACAACAGTTCGCTTCTATCAAAAATGTCGTCGGCATTTTAATGACCGGCGGACATATTCGAAATATCGATTATCTATTATTTATCGCCTTTGTATCGAGTGGGGTATAATCGCGAACAATCTGTCCTGAATGTAAATAAAGTATGGATTTGGGTATAAATTTCACCGATGGGTTTAATTATTGTCATCATTATTTTCATCGTTCAGTGCATCCTGCCTATCCCATAAGCAAACTGGCATGGTGATAAGACAATAATTATTAGAAATTTTAAACATAAATGGTTTTTTTACGCCCGAGGATTTTACAGTTTAATTATGTTTTTATATACATACTCTCTATCATCATCAATGCTTATCTCAGTTCAGTGCCGGACATAGGCCTTCCTGGGGGGCTATGAACATAATGTTATTATCTCTATAATATTGTTATGTTTCAGAATGCATAAATTTTCTGTTCGACTAGACGTCGGTTCGGTTCACGCCCGGCTGAGCGGTGGGCCCGTCAGACGGCGGCTCCCTCGGGCTCCCACTGTTTTCCCCCTAATTACCGGGAGTGTGTTTCTGTGTCAGCATTGAAATAATCAAACTAATTACGATTGTGACTTTATCATATTTGGTGTTTTTGTAGTGTCATTAAGTCAATAATCGACAGGGTGTACTTACTAATGTTTTTTTTATTTAAACTTTGTGCGCCGAAACCACTTCTTTACGGCGCAAGTATTGCATTATTTATTGAAATCGAAAGAGTTATGTAAGGAAATAAAAACTGTATTCCCTGAAACGTTTGTTACAGAACTCAAACTAAATTCGAGCGACCTTTCAAAATGAAATCATCGGACACTGATAGGTACACATATTAATAAAATTTGGATTTACATTAGTAATATCGTATATTTTACTAATCATTTTTACACTATATGCATTACCAAACAGCATAACCTGATTGATTAAACGCGGGAGTGTACTTCACTTCTCTGCCTATTCGTTCGGAGAAATGCATCCATAACCTTCAATTACTAAATACATTTAATATAGAGACTATTATACCGTTTAAGTAGATATAGAAAGAACAAAGGGTCGAAGCGAGATCGTGTAAATGTTAGAAAAGATAAAAAAACTAAGTGATTTCCGTGAATCGGTCCGGTTGACCGGTTTCCGAAACGAATAAAACCGATGTTCTATATCGGACGCGTCGGCGATTAAGAGTACGTTCAGAGTGGACGTGGAGACTCATGCGTCCAGTATGGACGTGGACATACTCGTATGTTCAGTATGGACGTGGACGTATATACTCGTATGTTCAGTATGGACGTGGACGCATATACTCGTATGTTCAGTATGGACGTGGACGCACACTCGGCATAACCAAGAGCTTTATGAAATGATCCACAAACAGTCTCAGTGAGTGTAGGGTAATCAAAAGTTTTCACGAAATATCAGCCTTAATGAATATAGGTGTACATACTCGTACCTCGTGGTTATAAATGTAATACTTAAATCGGCTGAATTATTGTTCCTCTTTAATATATAATATGCATTTTACTCAAAATCTACATTCTATCATCGATTGTATTACAATATTAATTTCCTGACACAAAATTACCATTACAATTATTACAAAATTGTTACACGACTAGAGGATCGCATCGGATTTTGTAGTTTTGTAACAATAAAAAACAACTTGGGTTAAATAAAGGAATATGGCATTTTTGACGGGTCGGTGGGATGTGCACTAATTGAGTGGTCGGGAGCTATCGGGTTCGCGGGATGAATTAAAAAGAAAATGAGCCCCTCATCTGATATTAATTTAAAAAATGTTCGAAAGATATAAGTTTAGGCAAAAACACTCAACCTTTTTAATTTATTAATTTATATCATATTTATTACTGCTTATGTACCTGGATAGACATAGACATATTCTACACACCGTATCCATATAGGTACACATACACATAGACATACACCATCTACCACAATACCAAAATCCACTTTCATATTGGGGTTGGAAGTGCAGTCCCGAATAGTCAAATGTACCTGGATGTATAGTGATGAAAAGGACTCGTTTCTAAGTATTATTACCGCGGAATGCCGTAGCACGACTCTCGTTTTCCGAGCCCCTCTCCGCCCTGTCCTGTCTGCGCTTTACATACCTACATCAATCTAGAGCTAGGCTTTTGGGTTAGTTGTAATTTTAAGTCAAGTTTTTTGTAACTATGGAATAATTGAGTTATTACTGTTGTTAGAAAAAACAGCCTCGTAAAAGATCTAAAACCGCTGTTTTAATAAACCGCTATAAAAAAATAAAACCGCTAATACGCTTATTAGAAATGATTAGAATAAATCATTTGTCTCGTAGAATTGTAATAATTAATCCTTTAGAATGCTTAGATAGTTTTATTGCTATTTACAAGGAACGTATTTATATTTTAAAAGATAAAAGTTCTCGTTTATTGTAGCCATTAAGTGTATATCGCCATGCTATTGTTACATGTCGGCAAGAAACGCTATAAACGAAGCAATCAGCGAAATATACCTCAATTACCTACTGAAAAGTAAAATTATGGTCCCGCGGTGATCGTGTTTCATTCATTTCTTTAAATAAAATCCGCGGCGAGCCCGAGGTGAAGACGCTTAAGTGAATGTACAATCTTTATGAAGCTTTCAAGTTATGTTATTCGAATAACATGACAGGGGGATTTTTAAACGAGCTTCATATTTAAGAGGAGTGCACGCGAAAAGTTAGAAGTTCATTTTATATCATTGAGGAACCAGGTCCGGGTGTTGTTCGATTCCTAATTTATGACTGATGTTGGTAATAATTTTTCTGTACATACCTACCTACTAAATTTTCAAAGATTATTTAAAGCTGTACTATTTGATATTTTTTTGTGTACGTCGATAAATTTTAGAATGTAATAAGGTAATATATGTATAATAAGGGCATGCCCCGATGGTTCGGACAAGTTGAAAGAATGGCTGATGAAAGAATGACGAAACAGATATACAATGCGAATGCCGAGGGAGACCAAGACTCACCTATCTAGACCAAATAAATAAGGTTTTATGCGATGGGGACGTTAGAAGACTCCGAAACCGGCGTGCATGTATGAAGAGAGTAATGAATGTAGACGAAGCACGACAGGTGTGTAAGAATAAAGATATTTGGCACACTGCTCTCTGCCTACCCCGCAAGGGCGTGAAGATATGTGAGTATGTATGTAATAAGCTATAACGTTATAAACAAGGTCATAAAACTTTAATGTATTATTTAGTACAATAAGTTTTTGAAAGAGACACTTTCAAAAAGTACTAGGGCCATATGAGTTATCTTGAGGCCGATCGCTGTAAAAACTGGAGTTCGCGGCAGGTGCGGCCGGCAGATGCAGGCGGCCGACTAAATTTCGTAAGCAAACCATACACAAAATGTGCCCTAATGTTTCGGCTATGCATATTGATGATATATGTTTCTATTAAGTTCACATTTGCATAAATTACTGTTAGAACGATTAGAACTCTGAGGAATGGATGATAACTACATTATGTTATGTTTGTATTGTTATTGACTACGACATTTGTTACTAACGAAATGAAACGAAGCGAAAATTGTTTTTTTAACAACAGTTATATTATGTTACTTAGCGAAGTGCATCGGACTGGCGGGCGCGCACGTGTCCGACACAAATGGCAGCAGCAATGTGAGTGTATGTCGCTCATTTGCATGAAACGAACGAACGAACCGAAGTGGAACGAGTCGAAATTCCCAAAACAAAACAAAATTGCGTTTCCGGGGTTCGCGCTGCAGATGGTGCCTTTCCGCCAGCTGCCCGGCCGCTCCAGTGTTTTGCCGCCTCCGACGCTCGCAGCGCCGCCACCGCGCTGTGAATCCCGCGGTTGGTCCACTCGAGGTATATTTGTTTCGTTAATCGACTCTATAAATATCGTCGTGTTCAACGCGAAGGTGAACCTGTGCACGACACCGGCGACTTATCGAGCGAGCCTCCGGACGATCTTTAATTACGCCGACCTCCGACGGCAGGTGGCTTACGAGAGCTTTTCAGCGCAAAAACCCGCACACAATAATTAATGACGCGAAATAATGTACCAGCATACGGGACGAAAATCTAAAGGCCCGTCGACGCGAACCGCTCGCCGCAATTCGACACCGACCATTCAACATTTTCACGAGGGAAGTATCGTCTTACGTACGCAGCGCGCCACCCACTACGCCCTGCGAGCTGCCAGCTAGCCGCGGAGCCTGCGCCCCTGGTGTGCGAGCGCTCCGTGTGGATCGAACGAAAAAAAAACCTCCAGCGTCAATTAAAGTAACCGGAGAAGAGATGGAGCACTAGTCGCGAGACAGTAAACAACGAGATTCAGTTACGCTGCACCTCTCACGGCGGCGAGGTCGCCGAACTCCGATACGCAAATGCAAAAATAATGAACTCGCATATCGCCATAAATCCCTCGAACGAGCACTTAATTTATCGCCGATAGAATAATCTCGATGTAGCGCGGGCAGGTAGCATCGGCGGGCAGGTAGAGCGTTTTTCACGGGAACTCAGGCCCGAGAGTTAATAACAGATCGGAGCTTTTGACGGGAGAGCCGACTTTTTTTCGGTGGTCATTTTAGTGTACCTACAGTTATGTTTATACGATCCGCACCTTTTGTGTTCGTGTAGAGTGTAAGGAATTTCACTATATACCGCCTTACATAGACATTTTTTTGTTAGCCTCCCAAGTCCGAACAAGGCTTGCAGTTGCGACCAATAGCTTATTATAATCGTGTTAAAATTATAACAACAGCTTATTTCTAATTTTCTTTAATCTCCACATGTGCTGTCTCCGTGAGATCACATCGCTGTTAATACGGATTGTGTTAAAATGGCTGTTAGCTATATAAAATGTGTACGTAAAATGGGGATTTTGTTACACATCAAGTAATGATAAAGGTCGATGCTTATGTAACCGGCATCTTGGCAGTCAGCGAATACACAACTAAGTGTAGAACACGTAAGTTTCCGCTTATACGATTGACCAGTGATAACCCGGCGTCCGCGCCGATACAAACACACATAAAGCGCGGTGAATCATAGGAACTACGTTTTCATATCAGCGACACACTCGTTACCGGGACTTTAATATTCGTTAATTAGAAGTTAATCATTCCAACGGTCTCGTATCGCGATTCCGAGAACTATGACCTTAGAATCGTAGGTCGTTCGATTCTTAAAATTGGAAATGTCAGCATTCGTTCTTTTAATAACTAATGTGACACTAAAATTTTAATGTATTAATCATTACTTATACAAATATTGAAGGACAATTGTATCTACAGAGAATTTAATGAAAATAATGAATTACTAAGATTAACAATAAATATTATACCTATACAATTCGTTTCCTATTGACTGCCTCGTTGGTCGTGTTGGTTGCGAGTGCGACTGCCGAACGGGAGGTCCTGGGTTCGATTCCCGGGT
>DWFO01002423.1:0-13763 GCA_018246595.1 Mimoniades nurscia nurscia | reverse complement strand
ACATATCCAGACTCCGAACCACTACTAGAAAATCTAAATTAGAAAATTTTTGTAGTGTTCGACCCGGGAATCGAACCAGGGACCTCCCGATCGGCAGTCGCACTTGCAACAAACACGACCAACGAGGTAGTCAAATATTATTTTTAATACAACATATTTTTAAATCATATTTATTAAATATTATTTTTAATACAAATATTTTTTTTAATACATTATTTTTAATACAAAATATTTTTAAATCATAGCGCTAGTTTTAACATTGCATTCATAATGACTAAATTACTTGTTTTAAAGCCAACAAAATCGATTATTAATATTAAAAATTACGTCACGATCAGAACAAGGGTATCAATTTAAGAACGAAATCTTTATGTAGTGTTGGTAATAGAAATGAAATGAAATTATTTAAGATTTTAAAGATTTATTTAATTTTGAAATATTTAATTTACGCCGAAAGAGTATGTCTATCAGAACAACAACAACAACAACGAGGGATTTATAAAAGATCGCGTCAAGATTAATGTATAATGTGTAAATTGCTATAAACTGTGGCACACAAATTTGAAATGCAAAGATACCAAGTGACAAAAAAACCCTTGGGAGAGCGTTCATTGTTTCACAATGCATGCGTCACAATTTTATGTCACAACTTACGTAGAACATTTCCTGTAATGCGGTGCAGCCTATGTCTTGCTTGTCGAATACAGCCAGCGGTCAGTGTCGACGCGATATTCAGGAAAATAGGCCGCAAACTGACGGGTGTTCGGCTTACGCGAGCGACAAAAAGTTAAAATCGAAAGTAATCTGTGGCGATTAGTTCGATATACTTTTTGCGCGGGAGTATAGAACATATATTGTTTTCGCGGTTTTTTATTGAATTTCGTCGGACGACAAAATTGAGGCTATTTAAGAAGAAATTAAAAGAATATTCTTCGTATTTTTAGGTGAGTTAATATTTACAAATAATTTTACATATTTTAGGTACAAAAAAATTAATTGATTATACATTGGTACAAGCTAAGTACAAATTCACGAAAATATAATTTTAGAATTTATGGTAAATATAAAGTAATTTGTAAGCGTTTGTAAACATTAACTTGCTGATTCTTAAGTCATTGTAAACAATATGGACACAATGTGCTAAAATAATAAAAGTGATTACTGTATTTTAAAAACAATAAAAATGCAATTAACTGATAATTATAGAAGTGTAAACATAATAGCAAAAGTTTTTATGAAGTAATAATTCATTTAATAATTCCTCATAATAATAAGTGATACTCTAATACGGAGAGCTAATGACAGAATATTGCAGTCGTTTCTTTGTTAGTTATTTTGCTAGTATTTGTATTACGGAACGTGCGAAATGCCCTAATAACTCATACATTTCAAATCCTTGAAGGAATCGGTCCCAATTTTTCATATTTACAAAAATATTTTTTGGTTTTTTTCATTTTTCTTTCGCGTATCATTAACAATACAAGTGATTCGCCCAAATTTTATCAATACTATTTACAAAAAGCAGGTTTTATATTACATGTACAATCTAGTTCAATATATTTTCATAAAAATATCCCATTAGTCTATAGGTACTGATGATGTATTCGAATATTCATCAATGATACACGAATAATCGACTGGTGCGCAGGGTTACTACACCCTCTGGAATAAGGTTACTAAAGTTACATGTAAAATAATTACTTACTTGACAAGGAATGTGATTCAAGTAATTACTGGCTAATAAGAGTAACAGCGGGAATTCATCAGCTCGTGTGGTCCGCGATAAGGGACAATCAGATTTTAATTCGATTTACTTCCTAAGGTACCCCTTTAGACATAACTTTGAAATCGAAACGATTATATACATATATGTATATTACACACATATATTTCTATGGAATATTTTTTTTAGCTCCATTGTCTTGCAAATATATTGCGTGTTCGCAAATAATCAGCAGTAAAGGAAAAAACCAAAATGTAGGTAATCTACGTTTTGTACATCAAACAAATGATCGTATAAAATGTAACGCTAATCTGAGTTGTGTTATTATACAACAATAAGCATGTCATGTTTTTCAGATAATCGTACAGAACTGATAAACTATCGGCATAGAGTGCCTCCTAGCATACCTATTTGGATTATCTACTCGGTATCCAGATCACGCCCGTTCACGTCCCATTCTTAAAAATATATCATTCCAAATTTAAAAATTACAACTCCAAGTGTCATCATAATTATCATTTATAGATTCATTGACGTATTTAACAGATTATAAATTAATCATATTACCTTTTTGTTTAGTAATTGTTGTGCGAGTTTTTGCGAATCCATTGAGGATGGTGCACGTTAGGTGATGGTTCGGTCAAGATTCCATTATATTAGGCATACGCCCGGTCGTCATCAACGCTTTAATCATTCAGCTGTTGGACACATACTTAGTTCAGAATAGAAAGCATTAAATGTCAATATTGCTAAAGATTAAGTATTGAAAGGCGCGACAGATTATAATTATAAGAATTTTGTACATATATAAGTACAAAATGTATTGTTGAAAACATCCTTCGAAAATCTAGAACGCGGTATATATTCCATCATATTAATATTCTCTTAAGCGGAGGAGACCATATGCTTTTGGCCAACCTTAACTCTACTTTGACCCTCCTTGAATAGAGGAGACCTGTGTCTAACAGTACAACGAAAAAAAGTATTGATGACAATGACGTCATCATACATTTTATTTCGAAGCCTCATTTACATTTTGTCGCGTTCGATATAGGTAGGTACTGGTATATTCGGAGTAAGTTTCTTTTTTATAATTAGCATCTTTATTACACTAACTAATAAATTGCCTAGTTGGTCGTGTTGGTTGCATAGTGGGACGTAAACGTGACTGGTGAAACGTGGGAGTGTACTACACTCCTCTCCCTATCTCTTGGGGGATTACAGTTGTGATGTTACGTTTACACAGACTAAGAAATTCCACAGTAAGGTACAAAACGTTCCAGCTTTGATCTTTACATGCTACATATCAACATTAGATTTAAGGGATCATTTTAATGCGCAGATGCAAGTTATCATGCACTATGGATATTTCTTGCACGTTTTTACGTCCCACTACAGGGCATCGCTCTAATTCACAAGTAGGTATAACATAAAAATAGGCTATTCCTAGGCAAACATAATACATCTTAGACCGCTACTGCGCTGTCCCTCAGGCGCGACCGTGATCCAACACTTCTCCATTCATCTTTTTAATAAAAAATACGTTTTAACTAATAATATTAGTAAAAGGCAATATACAAAAAAAATCCTTTTTAACTAATAATATTAGTAAAAGGCAATATACATACGAGTACATCCGTTAAGAAAGGTTATTGTTAATAATTTCTCCATCAAAATAGATATGCATACGAAACAGCTGCAAGAAATATGTATTAAAGTTGCCAGCGCAAGAAAATTTCCCATTATTGAACGACGGTAATTCCAATAGCGAATTGCTTTAGCTGACGCAATGGGAGGCTCGACCGGTGCGCGAGAAATGATAACATGCACCCACGAGTGTGTTCGAATTGCATTCACGTGCAATAATAATTACTTGTAATTGTAACACGCGATCCACGTCACCCGGTATAAACACGCGGTTTCATAGCTCGCATTCAATCCTTCGCATACCATCATAACAGATCAATGGTATTCGTGCATTCCATGTGAATAAAGAAAATCATTAATTTTTTTATCGTTTTCCATGTCTATTAATCGTTGTACAATAATGTTTGCATGGTATTGTTTTTGACTATACGTTTGTTTGAAATCGATGACAGTTGCATGAGTTTTAAATTTATCAAATCCGACATGCAATACAAGAAATCATGGGCAACATTAAAATTATAAGAGCAGGTTACACTGGTGGTATTTATTCATACTTTCAAAAGCATCTTTCTTACATGACTAACATTTTTAATGAAGTGTTGCTGAAAAAAAAATTGTAATGTCTTTACATTACAATACGTAGAATGATGAATTAATCCAGGCAGAGTCTACTTCAACAGTTGTAATCTCAGTAACTACATTGCGCAATGACAACTACTTACACTAAAGCCTGTTTAAACGTTTAAAAATATTCGAACGGATTTGAACATCCTCTTTCATAAATTACATGGATAACAATATATTCTTCTCACTGGAAATAATGACTCGATTTACCTCCAAAAGAACAGCATGACATCCTTAAACAGACAATATTTTCAACTCGCTTTGTCATATTTATAATAACAACAGTCTCGGAACATACGAGTACGAGTATGTACGTCGTTCCGCCTTGTTAAACTTTCCGTACAAACATTTATCGCATTGGCTTAGTAAACAGATAATATTTTATAAGTTATTTCTATTTGTTTAGGACTTATTTCAACAAATATACATAGTTTGAAGATTGCAAAACCCTCCCCTCGGTTAACGACCCTTTAACAAAATGTCACTATACCGGTTTGTATCCTAAAGATCCGGATTCAATTTGAGTCAGGTAGATGTCTGTACCACAAATTAAGATGTCTATTCTGGTTACTTGTTTATTTCATCAAGCCATCCAGGTCTCACAGAAAATTCAAAGGAATAATTTTAAGAGAGGAATGAATAAGTGTAGACATGTACAACTCGGTACGCCTACTATGTGAATGACTGGCTGAATGAAAATGAATCAAGTCGCGAGTGACGGATAAAAGAGATCAATGAACGTGAGCGAATAAGAAAAAACGTGCAGGATTTAAATGACGAAAAGAAAAGGATTATGTATATTTTAAAATGTAGGTAAATATTTTATACTTTGACCTTACCTAGTAAAGTACTTGTGAACATTGAGCTGTGGATTTCGCATGTATGAATAATTAAACAAGCGAATAAAAAAAATTAGAAACATGTCATTAATATTACTTATAAACCCGAGCCCGAATTATTTACACGCGCAAATTTCTCTTGATGTCTAGATTATGTAAGCCCGTCTCTATAAGTAGTTTTAAATCTATTTCCGATTTCTGATATCATGGTTTGTGAAGGTCGAGTGGAGGGAAAATAAGCAGATCATTCATCCGTTATTAAAAACACTTATTAACCTGAATAGGGTTTAGTTCATCAGACAGATAATGTATCACCAATATTTTAACATTAAAAGTAGACTTGTGCGTGTTTTATATTAATTAGGTATAGGCACGGATTTCATTTACAAAACAATGTTATATAAATATTGATAAACCTGTAGAAGGAATTGACCTTAGATAAGTAGAAAGGATTTACATTCTAAAGAAATATAAATTATCTGTAGCTCTATCTCCGAGTTATCACTTCATGACCTTGACGTCGCTGTCAGTATTTGTTTTCATGTGGAGTTACATTTAAACAAGAATTTATTCGCTTATACTAATATAAACAAGGCGTTAACACAAATGAGAAATTTGTCACGTATACGCTACGTTAAAGAACAAATAGTAATATTATATGGATCGTCTGCTACCCAACTGTGTATATATCCTTCTTTAACTCTATGGCGCATTATTTAAAAATTTAATGTAAAGTGCTTGCGCAAATTACGCAAGGTCTTCGAAAAATTTTAAAAAACCTTTAAACGCTATTTTGGCGGGAAACCGGAAATTTTTGGTTAGAGAATGTACGTTTACTTGAATTATGTTCAATAAATATTAGTATTCAATAAATAATATGGCGCCTTCGAGTGATTATTTTTTATAACGTCTGTGTTAACGAATATGCAACGATGTAATAATAAATCTTTATCAATGTGTGACAAGTTATGGCACTTCGACGGTAAGTTTGACACAAACAATTGTCACAATGTTTTTAAACGGACATTATACCCGGATGTTCATGTGTAACAACGTCGACTGATGTTCTCAAACAGATAGTAAAATGTAGCTTTCAATAGTTGCAGATAAGTTCCTAGGGAACAACGGGCATCATTTGCACATAGCTCTCGCCGTCACTGGGGGCAGTAGTTGTTTGTAGAAATATCGATACATATATGTATAATACAGAGAAATATATATGTTCCGATGATTACATATTCACAATGGCTCTAGGATTAAAACGTACTTTAATGAGCCATGTATTATAGGCCTAGATAAATTTAAACGGTAGGATTAAATGCGCAAACAGTTCACACTCGACCGGTTTAATGTAACAACTTCACCTAAACGCGACTTCGGAAGACATCCGCGCGGAAATGCAGGCGTATGAAAGGACAGCTCGCTCAGCAGGAACTGTTGAGGTTTTGAGTTACCTGTATTGTATATCGACGGTTATGTTGACTTCTGGTCTTGTTATATAGGTACATACAACAGACATAATTTGTACAATTGTAAAAATGAATAATAAATAGCCTTTGTGAGTTACTATTTGTATAATTTTAGGCCTTATAGGTGACAGTATTATGAATTAACATTCACAAATGCAATAATTATGAATTATTATGTGTTTGTTATGTCTATATATTTCATTTATATATCAAGGTTGAATCCAGTTGATACCTCATTAGTCTCAATAATGCTTATATACATAATATGCTAACAATGTATGAGTTCTATTTACTTGCGGGAATTATTTAAAAAAAGTTGTGCCAACACTAATAACGTAACATAGCCCCTGTAATCCCCGAAGAGGTAGGCAGAGGAGTGCAATATACTCCCACGTTTAAACAGTAACGTTTACGTCCTACTATGGAATACATGGTAATCTATTGCCATACACCGGGCATATATTCAGACTCAGAGTCAAGTAGAATATCCGAGTTTCAGAAAAATCCAATTGTGTTCGACCCGAGATTGTAATCCTGGACATGTCGCTGGGCAGCCGCGCTTACATCAAACTCGATCAACGAGGCAGTCACCAACGTTGATGTTTTGTTTATTCGTCTCAACAAGGTGCAAGCCAATTCCACTTTTTATAGCAACATTTTATGATTTAGGAGAATTGTTGTATAATTGAATTAGTGTTTCTGCAAATCGATCGGTTTTTCCATTATTAATAATGGCGTATTATGCATTGACCGAGTGACAAAATATCTATAAACAATTTTTTTTAATAAAAACAAAAATAACTTAAATAAAACTATTCCAAAACAAAAAAAATGCACCAAGAAGTAGAAAATAATTAGTCAGAGTCAATTAAATTATTACTATAGTATAGCGTAGGTACAATTATTGTTATTTTTGGGGTCTGTGTAAATGGGTCCACATGGGAAGCACCAGCTTTCATCATCATCATAATCGGTTAACCCAGTCGAAAGTTATGAGGTAATAAACATAAAAAACACAGACGAATTGAGTAGGTACATCCTCCTTTTTTGAAGTCGGTTAAAAATGTTTGAATTTAAACCACTGATAGTTCCGTTTAAGAATCACTGGGCACGTAGGTAAAAATCTGTGATATATGTATGACTTATGATTGTGATATGAAAAAAACAATTTCGTATGTAGTTCAGTAAATTTCAATTTATTCACACTTACCTACCATTTTGTTACCGTAACTTGTTGTAAGGAATTATATGCTTGATAGATTGTTGAAGGCATGCAGGCAACATTGCATATTACCCACTTACTTGTGTGTCGTAATTTAACAAACTGTAGAAATATAAACAATTTGACACAAAATAAATAGAAAAAACATTGTAACTGATGGGAAAGTGTGCGAGAGTCTTAAGCAGAATTAGATCAATGATTTGAATTGTTCTCAATACAATTTTACCTTGACATCCGATGTTGGTAAATATTGAAAGTAATTATAGTGATTTATGTATTAAGTACAATTTAAATTTATTATTGTATGACATGATAGATAAATATATACTTGACACAGATTCTTTGAGTCACATCACACCATCATGAACGGCATTAGGCTCACCACCTATTCCATAAACGTGAGTGGTGGAATGTAAGAGTGTACTACACTCCTTTGCCTGCCTCTTTGGGGATTACAGGCGTGATGTTACTTCACATCACACCATCAACCTCGCTCAGTTCACTAATGAATAGGTCTTCCGTAAGAGTGTGTTGATAGTAACCCCCACGCTGGGCAACTGGGTTGAGGATCTCTTTACGTACTTTTCAACATTTCAAAGGCATACACTTTACAACGTAAGATAACGTTTATAAACCGCGAAGAGGTTGACGGACGTATGTAGAAAATTCCCATTTCTTAGCAGTTACGTATACGTCCCACTATGAAATAGGTGGTGATTATATTGCCATCCATTGGGCACATCCAGATTACTAACTACTACTAATTCAAATTCAAGTGTAATTTATACAAAATTGTTTCTTTAAAATACTTTTTGTACGTTAAAATAAAACTACCAGAAAATTTAAATTAGAAAAATCCAATCGTGACAAGCCTAGGATTTGTACCCAGGACCTCCCGATCGGCAGTCGCACTAACAATCAATACGACCGATCGATCGATCGATCTGTTTAATTCCATACAAATTTTTTTGTTTAACCACTACGGGAAAGGATTGCTTCATAGTATAAATCTGTTTTAAAAGTGTTGTTATTGAATATCATCTACACTTTCAGATGAACAACAACCTAATGTGTCAGATAAGGATTGAAGTTATTATCAATCTCTAGAGCGACTTATCTGTGAAATTCGACATTCAAAAAACTCTTCAGTGTGCACTTCAGCGTGTCAGTTTTCTGTTTACTAATCCTCCAAATTTTTTTATTATACAGTGTTTTAAATAATTTCTCTCGGTATTCAAACAATATTAAAATTCACAATCAAAGTGAAATCAAAGTATATATTGTGACTTTACTCATGGACTATTGCCGGCAATACTGGGCTATGCGATTATGAAAGACATTTTAATTGCTAACATGTTCAAGATCGTTCAGAAATCGATAATACAAATTCATATGGAATAGTTCTTGGAATTTCATAAGGAAACCGCTGTGAAATAAGGAAAGATAAAGCATAAGATTTTAGGTTTTTAGTTTCCTATTGCTTGGGTTATACATATAAATATCGTACATTACAATGATGTTCGGTTCGCGTCCATCCACTGCAGTAACTTTGGGATTGTTCCCTCTAAGCCCACCGCTGGCTGCAGGTATCCTGACCACCAATTTGTTCCTCTCAGTGCCAGCCGCTGCGTCCGCCTCACCTTCGATGTCGGCTATGACTTCTGGCTACTTCAGGAGGGTATAATATCTCACTTTTTTATTAAAATCTTACTTGTATTGTAAAGAAACCAGTCATAAAACAGGCAATTTGCTTATGCGAAACTATCTTCCTTTTTTCTCAAGATAATATGATTTCGAACGCTGTATTACCTATTATCGTTTATTGTACTTTTTCCCAGATGTAAATGTAGTTTGAGTATGTTGTTTTATCTACGGTAACTTCAGACAGAATATCTTACCGACCATCGGGACTTGTACTCTTGAGGTGAGGATCACCTTAACAATTTTTTTCGACCCTTTTATCGTTCCACTATTGGAACATAGGCCTCCTCTCAGAATGAGAGGGTTAATGCCATAATCTGCCACGCTGGCCAAGTACGGGTTGGTAGACTTCACACGCCTTAGATAATTTTTTTGAGATCTCTAAGGTGTGCAAGTTTCCCGACAAATTTTTCCTTCACCGTTATAGCACGTGATACATATACTTAAAACGTACATTTTGTAAAGAGGTGCGTGCTAAGATTTGAACCTAGGTTACCGAATAGAGAGGTCGAATTTCAAACTACAAGGTATCACTACTATCCCTTAATAAGTAGCGCTACCTTAATAAATACTGCAGGAAATTTATGTTCTGTATTATCAAATAATAATACGTGGATACAATAAAAATACGTGAGAATTTTATGACAGGACAGAATGTATCTGATTATATTGCTTGTGTCAATTAAAGCAACATTAAAGTTCATTGAACCCAAGTCAATCTGCGCTTGTTCACAATCCGCTCACAGAGCGCTGGGTCCTAAATAATTACCTTGCGATACTTGAACTGGTACGCGTAATTTATCGGTTATTTTTCTTGAGTTTTAAAGTTATTAGACAAAGTATTCTGACTAATAATGTGTCCGTTCTAGACTTATAACATAGAAAACAAATACGATTATAAAGTATTTAGATTGAATTACAACAATTAACGAAAGATTTCCGTCCATGTTCCGTCATTAATGTCATTTCGTATTATTAATATTATTTGTATCTATTTTTATATGCCCTGTTATTTATTTCCTTAGTTGTATGCAGGACAAATAAGAAACTTGAATAATTGCCAGCTATTAAAATATTCTCGTATTTGTATTTTCATTTATGAAATAGGATACATTGATATACAATACCGTCAGTAATGTAGTTACATGTTTGTTTTTAAATACGTAATACTGCACCAAACAATTAGCTGTAACAAACAATAGACAATTAAAATGACTACGTTGCATCAATAAAATCAGTGTGGAACATTTTATATACAAATCAATTCAGTGAGCTCTTTGTAACTAGGGTTGCCAGCTACTGTTCCGATTCGAACATTGTCATTATCAGCCTAAGTCCACCGCTGGAGATAAGCCTCACCGGAGAAATTCCCCTTCGGGGAATCTAATCCCTACACCAGACATGTGGGTTCGGAATCGTAGAATACAACATTTCGAATCGCCTGCTTAGCTGCCCGTATGTGGCCAGGGCATTTATTTAATCGTGCGTAGGTAGGCTTCGTCATCCTGCAATCAGCTTGTGCCGGATTTAGTCGCCTCTTACAACATTCTGATGTTCTGGCGCTGGGACGGGGGATGGATTCTTTCTCCACCTCGACACAGATAAACTATTGATTTAATCAACTTCTCAGGTAATTTTTCTTTTGTAAGGCACCAATTTTTCAACTTTCACAAACATGCAGCCCAGCATAAAAATTCCATCATTTCAATTATGTTTTTTTTTCGCGCGAATCACCGCGATATCATCTTTGATGTGAGATAAGGATATGGAAATGTAAAAAACAGCATCACGCGAATACCTACACTCGTCGATGAATGCTGAAAACTTTAACTAATTTAAGTATTACATCCCTATCCCTTACGGGTTACTTCGGTATCAGCATGAAAGTTTTACTATAATTCTTAAACGATTTTCCACCTTTTTATTTCTTTATTTTTCTTTTTTTTATTTCTTACTCAGTTAAATAATGGAATGCTTACATACTTACATTTTTATACACTGCTAACGTTGATGTAAAGCTCTTCAGTATGACGTGGGTTAAGTATGCCTACGAAACTACATGTCGCCAACGAGGCCAAGTACGTACGAGTACGACCGTATTTTTTTCCTTTATTTGAGGGTATCCGTATCGAACATTAGAACGGTGGAACGAAAGAAAGGCTGTTGATGGCGATGACAATTCAAGGACATTCTAACGGGAATCTACTAGAGTCAAAGTTATATACTGGGTATAGACCCGGTGGGCCTAATTTAAAAAACGTACATATATATTAAGAAACTAGGTCTTAAAGGCTTAAATTGAAATATGCATTTCTAGTGTGGATTGCTATAAAAGGGAATAAAATATTTATCGTTCATATCAACTCATTTGTTTTTATCAAATCACACAAAGAGACTCGTACTTATGTTTAGTTCGCCCACACATGTACCTATTCATTTTCGATAAGATTAGAAACACCGATGTTTCTTCGACATTATCTATGTCGATAACATTCAAATACGATAAAAATTTGGGAAAGTTGCTCCTCGCTCTAATTACTCAAGGATTTGTTTGAAGGAGTTGGAAAGCACAGAAATAAAGAGGTTAGTGGGTAAGTAAGTAAAATTAGTCATTCCTCACGCTGATAAATATTTAAAATGGATATTTTAATTGGGGTACGGCATAGCCAGTATGTAAGTGTATCTATATTTTTTTGTAGAAGGACCTTGCGTGATCTACTTGGACCAAGATGTAATTATTTTTAATGATTATGGCCTTAATGCTCAATCATTCCCACTCGGAGACGAGACAGGAGTCCAGCAGTGGACCAATGAAAGGGCCACAGATACAATTAACACAAAATACTTATATAAAATCGGAGTGTTTTACTTAATACAAAGAAATTGTTTACTTTTGCTTAAATTAGTAATAGAATTTGTTCCCATTTTGTCTTATTGACCTACTATGCCTCTTTTTCTCTGACCCTTCTATCGTTTCACTGTTGGAACATGGGTGTCCTCTAAACTTCCCCGTTTACCAATTACTAATATGTACTATGATAGTTTACACCAGGTTTTTCTCTAATGTTATCTAACGCGTGGTGAATGAGCCAATCCGGAATTGGCCGGAACGGTTGATTATAGACTTAAGTCTTTTCTGAAAGGAGATTTATGTCCAATAATGGAATGATAAAGAGCTTAATGATGGAGAGCCAGGTGCTATACGCATGAAATATGTTTGCTAACGTAAATATAACTTTGTCTGTTTCTAAATTATCTAAATCTAATCTAAATTAACAGATGAAACGATGATAAAACAAAGTTTTTTATATCCAATTTTTATAATGCATTGCTATTATTTATCTTTATACTTGCGCTGAACATAAAAATGTACAAACAACGTTATAGTTACAAAAGTATTGTAAGATAAAAATATACTTACAAATTATTTTTTATCTATGCATTGTTATCATTACAATAGCTAAGTTCGATTCCACACATAACGAAGTATACACATACAAATTAGTTACATGAGCATAATTTTTATATTTCTGCCTATATCTCGGGGATTAAAGGCGTGATGTTACATTACTTAGGCAACAAGATCACCCCCTATTCCACGGTAGAACGTAACCGTACCTGACGGAACGTGGGACTACACTCCTCTGCCTACCTCTCGGAGGATTATAGGCGTGATTTCGTTTGGGTTTTACGCTACTTAGGTACTTAAAAACGTTTGCGACATTTTCCAGGAAATACGAGAACGTGTTATCAAACAGGTTCCAATTTCAAACCCGTTATAACCTGCATAATTGCGATATATTTATATTTATGCATATATGGATACATACGAGACACTGAGAGATCAGTTTCTATGAATTTTAAATTTGTGTGGTCTAAGAGTTCTAAGACTATGTTTAATATTATACATACGATATATTGTTGTAACTATGCAGTTTGCAAACGTACCCACCACCCACGTTATGCGTTAGTACATCGAATATTAGCTTGTTGGATATATGTTGATAACCCTATGGATCCTATGCTCAACTAATGTTGGTTTCTAGCGTGCCTATAAAAACATTCGAGCAAGTTTTATATTACCTACAATATGAGAAAAATATAAAAATAGTACAAAATAATCATTATCTGTATAATAAACGCGAATTGCCATGATAAACAGAATACACCGTTATTAGCTGCTTGGCCTCTCGATAAAGAGATTATTCGTTTTATTGTGTTACATAATATAAAATTTATTTACACACTTTTGATAATACAACTAAAATAATAAACACTCACTTATGCTTGTATAACTACGGTCATAATTATTTATCCAAAAAATACGGGTAATATACCTAATAAAATCAATATATTATTTGATGTGATAATTGTCGTTTATAATGCAATAACATAATTAATTCTATATATTTATGCATTGAACCTAAGCTTCCAAGGACGGTTTTACAAAAAGAAGTTCAATCAAATTCAAATTCAAATTCAAATTGTTTTATTCATTATAAGGTATATACATACACTCAATGAAAGTCATGTTTTCG
>DWFO01002422.1:0-13763 GCA_018246595.1 Mimoniades nurscia nurscia | reverse complement strand
CGACCCGGGAATCGAACCCAGGACCTCCCGTTCGGCAGTCGCACTCGCAACCAACACGACCAACGAGGCAGTAGTAAGAATAATAAAAATATAATATGGAGTTTGTACGCGTTCCATTCTGTCAATATTTGAACTTAAATTTCTTAAATTTCTTTTTTTTTGTTATGATTATATTATGTTAAACGTTGTTGGCTTAAACAGTGGAAAACATATTGATTTTTCGTGACCAGTATTTTGAGTAAATTCCTCGTGATTTCAAATTTTTTTTAGTAATATTATCTTGTCGTTCTAACGCGCCTGGCGTTTATGAGTATATTGAGACATTAAATTTTTTGGATCTGGAAACTGGAATTCACTCACCCCTGATATCGATGCAGTAGTGAGATAGCACTCTTTAAGAAATTGGTTAAACTTTTTAATATTTATTACTGGGACAGCATAATGTACTAAAAATAACATTGAAAATAATTATGACATGTTTTAGTATTACAATAATACTAAAATCTTTGCTTGTGTAATAATTTTATTATTTTACTACTTTCATAGTTTTTTACTTTACCAATGAAAAAAATATATAGAGGGTTGCAGGATGCAGGGGACATTGTTAATGAATTTTTTAAGGGTGAAATATTTTAAGAATTAATCACTAAGATATTCCAACGGACTAAAATGATAGTTTTATTATTGAGTTATATAATAATTGTTATAACCTGCCTAATTAACATAAGAATAACTGCGATGAAAATTTAGAATAGAATAGCTTAGAATATTAGATGATATATTATCATAACAAACAAGTTCAAAATTATTGCCATCGTTAACCTGTCACTGAGAAAAGTTGTAGGGCAACGTGCACGACACGGCAACATTACGTCAAATGTATGAAATATCTAATGTGCTCGCTAAATTACCACTAAACTTGACTTAGTTTTTCATAACGGCAATTTTCTGGACGGTTGCGTTATTCTACCGAACTTTACCAATGAATATTAGAAGTTAAGGTATGTATTTGTACTGTAAATGATCATTAGAGTAACAGTACGAGTATAATGAAACAATACTATTTTGAAATTAGATAATCTTTCATTGAATTTGTTCTGTATTACTAACTTATAGCGTTACATATACAGTAAAATCTGAACGATAATTATTTTGTATCATAACTGTAATTGGTGTTGTATTGACTTACGAACTTGATACTGCCAGCAAATACTTAATTATTTATATTATCCTCAGTAGAACCTTGCTCATTTATTAATTCACAAAAGGACGGCTTGGTAACAATAATTCAAGGATATACGTGGTATAAATTGAACTCTTTCATGCTTCGTGACTTATGGATTTAACATTACAGTTTCAAAATAAATTTATCCCCGTTTACATACAAATGCTAACATCAACGGTAAAAGTCAAGGCGTGTCCGTTAAAAATAAACAAATGAAACCGTAAGAAAACGGTAATTTTATGAGCAATTTTTGGATACAGAAACGAAATCAACATAAATAATTTATTTCATCAATATTGGTACGATAACGGAGCCCTCGATGTAATATTTGCTTGGTTCGATTTGTATGTGAAGTTATGAATTATGAATTTGTAACTGTAACTGTTATTAGGTACTCATTGAACAAAGAAAGCTACATCTGATATTATCATTATAATCATTTTTTTATGAACTGGCACTCGTATATTTTTTCATGCTTGGTAAATGTTTGCATTTCCTTGGAAAATCCTACAGTCTATGTCGAATGATACTACAGTCAAGAAAATTATTGTTTAGTAAATTTTTTATTTCATTAATTTGAATTTCATAAATTATCATCTTAATGAAGGCATTTACTAAAGTCATCGTAGACGGAAGACACATTAGAAAAATGATAGACATAAGACATAAGACAGAAGACAATAAACATCTGAAAATTTCAGGATATCTTCGTCATAACTGAAATTCTTGCGCCATATTTTAAAATTGAGTGATTGTTGCATTAGCAAGATGACGCTAATACGCTTGTTTGTTACTTTCAGCAATAGAAAAAGGAGCCTCAGTATAAAAGTAATTGTTGTTAACAGGTGTCTTGATATGACCTGCAACGTATTTTAACATTGCAATTGTTAGCTAATTTGTTAAGATTGTAAATTTTCTATGGAAATTCATGTGTATGTAGCAATATTAAGTAACGTTTTTGAATAAGCTGGCAGTAAAAAATCATTTATGAGGTATATCCGAATTAGTAAAAGAACATTTGATTATAACCAATATCGTCGTGTGCTAACACGCCTACATAATACATTGGTATGTCTTAATAATTATCTCCCAATAGTTATATTAAAACAACATACCTTTTCAGTAAGTCAAGTTAATTTATATGCCACGAAGTTCAAACTTGTTTGTATTTATTTATGCAATTGTTTGACCATGAGACAGTATGAGTATAAAAACGGAAAAAAGAAAAAGGAAATAAGTAACTCGTTTTGTAATGGGAGAGTTAGTAATCAATCAAATATGAATAATCGGCAATGGCGAAGTTCATGCTAAGAACTCTTTTATTTAAAGATATAACATGAAATATAAATCTGGTTATTTGTTTCACTTAAGACGTCCTGTTTTTGGCATTTATTGGTCCATTGCATCATAGATCAAAAATCATTACATAGTATTAACGGATAATTGTACTGAAACAAAGGAACTAAGACACTATTTTATGCTAGGAGCTTATTGTTTTTATTTCTTTCGTAACGAGAGGTCAAACGTGACCAAGGCACATTCCCGAATTAAATAATAATATATAATTACCTACCATACCAATGAATGATATTCTGTGATGGAGAAGTACTGACTTTTATAAAATCTCAACTGAATAAGTAACAAAATTGTTGTGAAGCATAACAAAAAATTGATTATGATCTTGTTATTCTTAATTTATTTTATATTTCGTCCTATCTGCTTTCCTCAGTAAGAGGACAAAGGGAGAAGTTCTTTGATTAAAAAAATAATAATTTGGTTACCAGATTTGAATTCGATCTGCATCGGTTGAAATTAGGGCAGTATTTACGACAACGGTCTATTGATTGCAGTCTAAAATTAGTGACCCAGTTTACATGTAATGCATATCTAAAACAATCGCTTCATGATACGGTCCAAGCAAAATTGATCAGATATGTAGACCATGAAACTGCTCCATTGGCATTAAATTGAACGTATTAGTTTCGTCTATTCTCCTTTCATTGTTTATGGCACAACAGTGTTGTCTATTGTACACGTTAAAGGGCGAATGTTTAGAACGAAATAAGCACAAAATTATTTTTTTGACTACGATTCATATACATTATTCGTTTTAAAGAGTATATCATGTAAATTTAGTACATTATTGTACAGGTCACTTAAATGAATATAAGGTGGCTTGTAATGAAGCTGTAATAAACTATTCTCTTTACACAAGAAATTGTGGATTTCCTTATAAGTAACATAATAGCTTTAGCTTTTTTAAATTAGGGGCAGTACTCTGAAATTCTACTGCTCTTAGATAATTCTATAAAAGAGACCGTGTTGTTGTCTGCGCAAGGATATGTACCGGCCTGCCCAAGCCCACACATTAGTGGCGAGTGAATGAAATGGCGCAGGTCTTATTTAAATGACTCTGCCTACTTTCTCTTTATAAAATAATGTTACCATTATAAGTGCATTAGCTAGATAGTTGGGAATCTCCGCGGTGGCCTAATGTTCCACAGCTACTATATCTGTGGAAGCCGGGCTCTAGAAGACATTTGCATTGAACATTGACATGGTTTGATATGCATGTCATCGTAAAGTGACCGATCCTACAGCTTGGCTCGCCTTGAGAATATTGCATTCTTTAAGGTTTATTAATATTAACCAATCAACTTTTCACTGACTTCTAATAATTACTTGTCTACTCCTATGTAAAGTACATATTTGTAGTTATTAGTAATCACGATTGAATATAAATCGTTAATTGTTATTATAAACGTTGTTGTCGAGTTAAATACAGTCAGATGTTTTTTCGTATCCTTATGATAAAGAATGACACGTTGTAATCAATTATAAGTGAACAGCTGACAATATTTGACACATACAGAATGAGTCGTAACAAATGTTCAACCAATTCATACGGAGTTTCATATGGCGCGGTAGCGCTTGCGAAACATTTCTCGGCAAAAATCACGATTCTGACATTTAAAATATCGTAACGGGCGGAGTAAAGCGTGGCATTTGTACGCATACCACCCGAGTTTGTCGAAGTACGCAGACCAATTTACTTCGTACTGTCGAAGATACCATTTTACGTTCGATAGAAGACAAAGGACAACTTGTTTGAATATCGATGTGTTTGAATATCGATGTTTTTATTCGAATTTTTTACGTTAAAGTACGATGTCAATTTTTCAATTTCCATGTACATAGTTTCAAAACACATAGAAGATTACATGAAGTACTAATATTGAAAGATTGATGTCATTCTTACCTCAGCCTATTAACACTCTCAGTTAGAAGATATAAAGTCACAAACGATGACGTATATACCTGACCTGCGCTGATTATGTTGTTCAAATTTACAATGTTATTGTTCTGACGAAATTTGTAATATAACTTAATTTTAAAAGTATGCGATAGAGTTCGTGAAACATTTAATTTGCTAAATATCTTCTCAATAATTTGATAACTCACTACGTGCCAGGTCATGGACCTTTCACAAATACCAGTTGTACCTTTTAATACATGACATGTACTGTAGTTAAACGGCACTAAGTTCTAACATGTTGTAGAATTGTTATTTCTGCCAACCTCTTAAAGGGCATAAAAGTATAGCAAACCTAACCATAAGTGGCTAACGAAATGTCGATCACATACCTAACTGGACTTCGACGCGCTTCAGATCTGTGAGCAATCATGTCATATGTCAAGGCCATAAAGTTCTCCATGTATTAAAATTGAATACCTAATACACCTTTCTTTGAAGAAATAGATAAGTTGCAAAATGTTCATTCATGATACAAAGATATTTTATCATTAATTAATAGCAGTAAATTAAAACAAGTATTCAAATTCATTGGAGTCTACCAAGGGCGTGTTTTAAGACCTCTATAGTACGTTATTACTGTAACAAAATGTATTAATTGGCATACTGTTGTAAGTGTCGAAATATGACGGCTTTGTTATTGTTTATTGTAGTTGCAAGTCTTTTTCAATATTGTATTTGTTTATATTAATGATAAATATTGCCGGTCAAAATAATATCGAACTTTAAATCTTGTCAATAAAATATTGCTGAATTTTGTGTAATATTTTAATCGCGACGGGTTGAATGATGTAATATAATAACCTATTATTATATACTGTATATGGATTGTTTTCTCTTTCTGAACTTAATTCTGTATTACTGAAGTTCTCTCTCAACGTTTGTCTGTTCCCAATAGGGCCTACCTAATACACAATGACAGGTGAAAGTTATTGTAGCTATAGTCAATATTGTTTATGGTCGTTGCGTTGCGACTTTGATTTAATGATTCTAATAATCGCTGGCTATTGTTTATTAAAAGTGACTTTATCTCGCTCGAGGCAAGCTTTAAGCGTAACGATAATTACATGTTTGCAATTAGCTCCAAATTAATTTTACACATTTGTATTGCCGTTAGTTTCACAGTTGGTTTCAATACGGTGTTATGATTTAGTGTTTAATGGATTAAATACGATACTTATGATTTACTTTTTGTATCATTAACAAATTAACGGTACTCTCTGTCTACCCCGTAAGGGACCTGACGTGAAGATATGTATGTATCTTTAACATATTCTAATAACATTATCCATATTGTTAGAATATACTACTAGGATTTTTATCGCGTTCCTGTCTTTATTAAAACAATTCTATGAGACTCCCGTTTATTCATTATTTTAATATGTAACATTACATTTGTAATTCTCAAATAGGTAGGCAGAGAAGTGTAGTATAATCTCACATTTCATTAGTTACGTTTACGTCTTCCTATGGAATAAGTGGTGAGCCTAATGCCATACCATATTCATTATTTAATTAGCTTGATATTACATTGTGCGCATGAAATTAAATTACGTTCACAAGGCAGATGTTTATATTCGAATAGAGTTATATAAGGATTTCGAAAGAACTTGCTTTAATAACAACATTCACGACCAGAAGTTTAATTTTATCAAAGAAAGAAGGGCTATAAATATCGTTCAACGAATACATATAGGCGTCATGAGAAAAAAATCGACCCAAACGAGCTTGAAAGGAAGCGGCGAAAAGATATTACAGGTGTTAAGCAGTTACGTTCTTGGGTAACAGTGCTTCCTAAACTTGTATTACATACAAACAAGTAACCCGTTTCGGCTGGCTTACCGCATCATTTCGAGTCTCACGCACGTCGGATGAAAGCGAGAGGCCAACTTAATTAATTGCATCTTGTCATATAAATACTAACTCAAAAGTTCTTTTGACTGATGGCGCAACACTTTCATTCTTATGAACAGACTATTACGAACATAATCTCGTTTTATTTACAAACGACGCCATTGTGAAGGTCTGAGACTTTTGAAATCACGAGTGATTGCGAAAAAAAGATCCGCGCTTTCATCTTTCTCGCTTTTGTCTTCTCGCCGATTTTCTCACAAAACTCGCGTTAAATTTGCATGTAGGTAAATAATTCTTGTCTTTGTGGTTACTTAATTTCGAATTTGGGTGTAAATCGATTTCGGTGCGGCACCGGCGAAACGCGAAACATATTATGTGGCAACATTTGACAGAGTATAGTTAAAAAAATACGTTTTCAACGATAATTGATTTCAGGTCAAAATATATTAATTTATAAATATTATACGACTGCTTTTTTGGTGGAGTGATTGCAATCGTGGCTGTTGATCGAGAGATCCTGGGTTTTATCCCCGGGGTGGGTATATATTTCATTTTTCTAACTTAGCTTGTATAGTAGATATCTTTATTAGGAGTTCAGAGTCTGTATTTGTGGCCAGTGTATGGCAATAGTCTTCCCCTTATTCTACTGTTGGACGTAAACGTAACTGTTGAAATACGCGAGTGTCTTCTGCTTACATATTCGGTAATTACTAGCGGGAGGTAACGTTTTTACGAGATATGTGGTTAAATATAATGTTTTTTTGTTATAATATCAAAAATTATGAATTAAATAATATTTTTGGTCTAGTTATCGTTATATTATATAATAGGTATATGATGACATAAATGAAAATTTGTGGACATCGAAAATTGTTGAACCACCATATCTAATACGTTTTACGAACGTAGCGCGTAAATTATGGACTTCCGCAAAATTATGAGTTCGTTTATTTCAAAGATCGTTCATTTCATTTTTCATTCGTTTCATAAATAATCGATCAATCTCTAACTAAACCTTCACATGTTCCGGCCAGGACCCACGATTTACTAGGCAGTATCTTTGTAAATTTTAAAGGGCCTTACTTCACGTAATTCTCTGTTGAAATGTATAATTAACACATCTACTCGTATATACGAATAACGAAAGACCGTTCTCGTATACACGACGTTCGTGGCTTAATGGCGGCATAACGAAGGGGCTGCGTAAAATTTTATAATAGCAATTGCTCAACTAATTACCCCGGCACTTGGTCACTGTGCCACGTACGAAGCGAAAGTCCTCGTCGTCAGTCTCGTAAATCGCAATTATCATTATCGAGAAATGAAAAACACGAATTACTTGTGAGTCAATTATCGACTTTTCTACTAGGCGATGCTGATCCAGCGCTGGCAATCGTCTATATCTTAGTTTTCTGTGTCAATAAATGACTATTAGCTGTAACTATTCAAGCAATTTAGCTTTATTGTATTTTTATTTCACATACAATTCAAACTGCAAAGGTGGCTGTACAGATACTAAGGAGTGTGGTGAGATGGTGGCTTGGCTGACTTATCTACTGCAGGGGTATTGATGGAAGTAACTTTGTTTAATTAGTAAGTTGGCTTGTTAAATCTGGAATTTGGGTTAAAACAATTTAAGGAAGATTCCTTTCATTAAAGAATCTTCAAAAACTTTTAAACTGAACTTAAGAAATATACATAAAAGTTAGTGAAACATAACCTCTTTTAAATGTCCGTGTTCGGTAAAAGGTGTAATCCTTAGTTTACTTAGGGATGTAAATTCAAAGTGCGATTGTTTTTATTTGTATTTATCTGTATATTTTTTATTAAGAACGAACCATATTGAAACAGTTAATTACTTTTGAAAATTATGGTATCCAAATATCAGACTAGATATATTTATTGTTGTTTTAACCATGGGGTATTTTAATAAATGCATTTCTTTTCATAAATTTCATTTTTTATTTAAATTTGTATGTTATAAAATACTAATAGAATTATTTTCTTGTTTTACAGGTAAAATAATCAAACCATAATTAGGTGCTTGGCATCTGGCGTGATGATATGTACTCGTATGTATGTAAAATCATAATAAATTTTGCAAATAATTAAATCGGTTGGTAATATTATCGTAATATGATTGTTGGCTTTCCTTGTACCATCAATCCATGCTGCAACCCTTGTACAATGACAAGTGATAGATAGACTTGTAGATAGATACAATGAAACTAAAATAGTTATTATGACATAAAGACAAAGAGATAAGCCGTACAAGAATAATTGAATACTTCTTGCTATAAAAAAGGCGGCTCTTCGATAATTTATTTGATCGAAGTGTTTTGCATATTCTCCAAAGTAATCAATGGAAATATTGTGAAACTTCAACCTTTTTATTCTGTTTTCTATATTTATTAATTTTAGTTTTATTTATATATCTTGTGTCTAGGCAAAGTAGGGCGTGCGACCACATGTATAATACTGAGTAACACATTCAGTGATTTAAAAGAATATTGTCTTTCTAAATCTTGTACATACATGACTAATGCGATTGCTCTTCGATTATTAGTATGTAATATTTGCATGTATGTGGACCATTGTAATATAACAACCGGAACAAAACAGCCTTGCTGTTCCATTTGAGAAAAAAGACAATGAGCCGGAGCTGAAACTGGATCGCCTTGCGACCCGCAGAAGCTGCCAACATTGTCTGAAGATTTGATATCTGCGAAGTGTTATTGTATTTCACACTTCAGAATTTATGAATTCACGGACGGAAAATAAACAATGTGTCACAAGTTAACGTTTGTTTATTGACTGCAAGATATTGTAACATTGTGTACTATTTTATGTTTTGGGTTTTGTGCTTCAGTTTTCTTTATATTTTCATTAGTTTACTTCACCTTATGTTTCATAATGAAGTACATACTAGGGCTTATCAAATAGTACAGGCGCTTGTTGCATGTCACTAACGTAATATCAAATTTAGGTATATATGGGCAATGCCCGGTCGATATTAATTAAAAATTCATGCTAAGGAGCTATTTGACTTATCTCTTAACAGTATTTACACATCTATTTCATCTGACTTTACATTGCAGATTATTTGAGCTTTAATAAAAGCAGTTTTTAGCTCTCGTGAAATTAATTTTCAACAGTACTTAGACGTCCTTTCTCTAATGGGATCGTTGGCCGAAGTCAACGTATCGCGGCGCAAAATTTATACCAGACGGTTATGCAACTCTTAATAGAACACCAGTTTTCGTTTAACTCTTCATAGTTTCAAGTTTAGACAGTGTATATTGATGGGATGCAGTGCACCGCGAAATTGCACTGCAGCATCGGTATCAAGTTTTTATTTTATACTCCATTCCCGACGTGTCAGGTTCTGGGTTCTGGGATACTTCACCGGATACAATTCCCTTGCCTGTCTATCTAACGTGTATTGATGTGTTCCGCTTCTGATTTCAACTTTTAATGCGAATTTGAAACAAATTTGTTATCAGTTGGCTACTTTTTTGTTGAATGAGTACACTAAACTCGCTTGAAATTGCTAAAATCCGTTCCAATGTAGGACTTACCAAAGTGCTCATTGTGAAGTTGTTTTTGGTGAATATTAAATTGGTTTGTATTAAATACCAACTAAGATATAATTAAGATACTATGATAGCACAGAGTTGTATTCACACCATCACTAAGCTATCTGCAAGTGTACGTCCGAGCAGAAAAGCTGTGCGCTCCCACACAATCTATTAATCATCCTGTTCTTGATCGAAAATAATTTAACCGTGAGATAAATGAAGCTGTGTATTATTGTTATTAATGCACCACTACTGTTATAAATCCGCTCCGCAATATGGATTGTTAAGATACTTCTTGGGCTTTACTATTGATGAGTTTACGAGAGCGCAATGCATAGATTTGTAAACTATAGGAAATTTAAAAACTTATTTAAATCAAGTTAGTTTTCGAATATTTATAAGCCAGATGACAATGAGTTTACCACAAAAAAATGTTAAGAGTGTTTTCTTTATGTACAAAACAGACGAATATGAAATTTTTTCCTTAGAGTTCAATAAAATTAACGAAATTAGTTTAGTTGTAAAAAGCCAAAATTTAAATATTTGTTTATTTAAACGAGAAACTAGCTGCGTAAGGATTAATTTCGTGGGTATATTTTATTGGAAATATAAAACGAACATTTCAGTTTAATTACCCATATCTATACTTGAAACATTCTATTGGTTTCCGCTGGGCATATGGTAATAGGCTCGTCTATTGCATCGTGGGAGTGTTCTACGCTCCTCTGCCTACCCCTTCGGGCAATATAGGCGTGGGGATTAAAAAACATTCTAGTCTTAGTACTCACGTTTAATTTTCAATTAAAGAAAAAGTAACTAATATCGATAATATCGATTAAAATTTAACAACATTCTAGCAAAGCTCTGTTAATTTGCTTCCGGTCGCCTTATATAAAGAATCAGGGTAACTATCATTTCATTGTATCGATTGAATAAAAAGCAATGAACAAAAAGATAAAATAACTGTGACGTATGTGAGCACATCCTTATAAGTCTCTAATGGAAACGAATGGTCAAACGTACGCTGTGTTCGCACCTTTATACTGATCGTTAGAGGAAGTGTTCGAGCATGCACCAAGGCTGACCGGCCTCTCACCGGCGCACCCACTAAATGTGCGGTAGGCGTTTTTTGCTTATCTTTATTCAATAAGCCATTAGTTTTCCATAAAAACTGATTATTCTCCTGTGCACCTTGCTTATATGCGGCTAGTAAGCTTTTTCCTTCATAATCGGATTCTAAGCTCAGGATGTTGTTTTATTTTTTCATTAAATATTACATTATTTCATGTAAATATGAGTTGTTATTACCTCATTTTCAAAGACATTCATTCAGTTCGGTTTCAAAATTATTGAAGACATTTTGAAAATATTCAAAATTTTTTGCGTTTTTTTCACGTTGCTCTCTATTTCTTGTTCTTCACAGTTTTTTAAATTTCTAAAATTTATTATTTTTCACTATTACAGTTACTAAAGTACAGCTAGACTTTACTAGATATACCTAACTGCTTATTTATCATAATTACGATAGGTCCAAGAAACTTGCGTCGCGCCGACAAGTAAAGATCACTCAACAATCATGGACTTGATACCCTAACCTAGAATTAGCATTTACTGGAAGGGAAATTGTGTCAACCTTTGCAGGCTCATCTTTAGCTGTTGCTATTACTGTCATTACAGCAATAGGGTCTTTCCAATACTTAGGAACGTATATAATTTAACAATATTTACGAATAGGGTTATGCGAGTTTTCTGATGGAACGATTGTGCTGTAAATTTTCCAAAACGTGCTATCAATGAACGATTATTAGAGAGCAACTATAGTTAAATATGTATTTTATTAGGTTAGATGTGCGTTATTTGGATTGTTGGCAATATTGCTATGATGACGGAGAACTCTTTCTATCCCTCATTGGAACTCATTTACAGTGATTTCATGTTATGATAGCGGTATAACATTCATTTAAATTTCTTGTTACATTGCAATATTTTAAATCGATTTGTTTCACAATAGTTAGTCATTGCCATCATCACTGTACTATTTTCCGCTGCAAGATGACGGTTCATATAAATGTTCATTCATAAAACTTAATTTATTGAGGCTTTGAGGGCATGTAAATACAATATTTCTTCCAGACCAGAGCTCTCTGGGAGTGTGCTGGATTTATTCGAGTGTCATATATTTAAAGTGGAACGATTGGTATACGTAATAATATATCTAAAACATAATACGTTAAAAGTGGAACTATGTATTTCTCCACAATATACATACATCCAAAAAATTCACAATGGATCTATTTATTATAAGTTTGTATGAATTTGTCATACTTTATTACTCAGATTCGGTTCTAAAAAATAGTTATATGTAGTCTGTACCAAACTGGCAAAAGTTCCTTTATTTATATAAGCATAAAATTTTCATAACCTATAAGAAAAAGGTTATTTTATATTTATTATTTAATAAGAATTATTAATAACTGAAGTTAAATTTAAAGTGTAATTTGACATTGACAGCTGTTGTTGCTTTAAATATTTATTTTACATCGTTCCGTAAGTAACCACAATAATAATATTGGTCGTCGTTGGTCGTGTTGGTTGCAAGTGCGACTGCAGATCGGGAGGTCCTTGGTTCGTTTCCCGAGTCGGGCACTACTAAATTTTTTTAATTTAGATTTTCCATTAGTGGCATGCAATCTGGATATGTGCCCGGTCTACGGCAATGGGGTCTCACCACCTATTCCATAGTGGGACGTAAACGTAACTGGTGAAACGGGGGAGCGTTCTACGTTCCTCTGCATACCTCTTCGGGGATTATAGGCGTGATGTTACGTTTTCTTCAATACATAACTGTTTATTAATATATGATTTATAATGTTTCAATAAAAGCGCTTTTACTCGACAACAACAAGAAGATAGAATTCATAATTTGAATTGTAACATTTCCTTTTTATGTACATGAATCTAGTAAATAAAACAATACCTGTTTACTTGTATTCTATGGTCGCATTACAATATTTATTTATGCAACATATTTCCCCATTGACACTGCTCGCATTTGATATCCGCATCTTCTATTTATCCCCATTACTATTGATATGCAAAGCCGCATCGACTGGGCCGTTCCGCTGTATCATTTAGCTCGACTAACGGTTTTATAGGTTGTAGGTTGCAAGCGGTTTCTTACCGAGCGACCCCTTCTACTGTAACGGGTACACAATTGGCGATGAACGATATAGTTGTGTTTAATGTGAAGATCTACATAAGAAACATGCATGACGATGTTTTAAAGAAATTTGTACTGTTATATTATTATTATTGTTATTGTTTTGTTCTTTGTTATTATTGTTCTGTAACATTATTATTATTATTATTATTATAATCATCATGTTCACTGTTTTTTGGGGCAGGCGGAGGGTATTGACTGCGAAATCTCTATCAAGAGCTGAAAAGCAAGCTCTTTGGTATAATTTTCTCTCTTGTCTTCATAAAACAGTCGATCACGTTCAATGTCGCTTTACAACTTTACACATCGTTAGCATTGTGGACCATGTCAAGTTTTTGAGTGCTTCAACGCCTACTCGGTCATGTTATCTGAGCATGATTATACACGGGTTGATGGGAACCTGGGAATAAATTTTTTTGATCCTAATATTTGATTGCATCGTTGATCGTGTTAATTGCAAGCGCGACTGCCGATTGGGAGGTCCCGGGTTCGATTTCCGGGTCGGACACTACTAAAATTTTCTAATTTAGATTTGCTAGTAGTGGCTCGGAGTCTGGATAAGTGCCCGGTATA
>DWFO01002421.1:0-13764 GCA_018246595.1 Mimoniades nurscia nurscia | reverse complement strand
GAGTTTGGAAGTGTGCCCGGTGTATGGCAATAGGCGCACCACCTATTCCATAGTGGGACGAATACGTAACTGGTGAAACGTGAGAGTTTTCTACGTTCCTTTGCCTACCTCTTCGGAGATCACAGGCGTGATGTTAATTTTTTTTCTATCACCGTATCGTGATATTAAAATCACGAAAAAGAATCAATATGAAAGCTGTTTACACCCCTAACTAAAACCGCATATTTAACGATGTTGAAGAAGTTGCTGATGGAACTGGAAATGAATAGTACATAGAAAAATCTTCACACAGCCATTTAAATACAATACTAGACAGAGCCTATGCTAGGCTAATCCGGCAGGTTATAAACTAAATATGAATATGATAATAAGCTACTTTTATACGTAATTTTACACCCAGATACAGTACAAAGATCCGTGCTCATTAGATAAACATTTATCCCGGGTGGAAATGAATTCCCTAATCTCCGACTTAGCAACCAATTTACCAAACACTGGTCTAAAATGCTCACAGAACATACTTACAAAATGAAATAATTAATAGAAAACTGAGGTCATGCTTCAAGCATTACAGGGATAACAATATGAATATATCATAATTTTGGTATCAACTTTCAAAATGCGCGCAAGTGCAGCAGATGTAATACGGAGCGAAGCAGATGCAAATATTGGGGGTCGCCGGAGCCTGACCCACTTGTCCGACCGATTTATGTGCAATCGCTGCGTCAGCATCGCTTGGAATTGATTATTGGTGTTTCCATTCGTATTAGAATGCTAAGTGTTAATTGGATGAAATAAAAATAGTCTTATTAATTATTACAATTCCAGTTTCATAACTATAGCATGTGGTACAGACACAGCGCGGTTAAATTGTTTATCCAATGTACCCACTACATTCTTTGTTGAAATGTATGTAGAATCATCATGTATAATGTAAATGTATATTATTAATAAGTACAGGTCACAGTTACATACAATTGCCCCACAGCAACAAAGTATGCTGCTTAATGGCTGGAAAAGAGCAGTGGACATAAATCAATCGAACTACTTAGAAGTATCATAGAACACGTTTTTTTTAGAATATACATAGTTTTAACATAATGTTTGCAAGTAAGTCTATATTCAGGATGCATCATACAACGTTTACGTTAGATAACGAGATGAAACACTAAAATGCATTGAGATGTGTCAATGCAACAGGAAGCGCGAATCAGGACTCGAGACCTCGACCTCTGAAACTAGGTTATTGTGCCGCGACCACCTGCCGCTTGTCGGCCTAATGTTCTAAAGGTTAGCAAACATTTTACTACATCCTTTTACTTAAATTCCACAGCGCTGTTCCATATACATATAGAGTTTCATATACAGCATGTTCCACTACACATACGTTTCCATTATAAAATGAAATCTATACAATATTTGATGTCATTGAAAATACGAACTTGGGGATGGTGTTGCTCGACAATATTATACGACTAAGTTTTAAGTTTGGCACACTTGTTTGTGTTTAAGACTGTGGTATGAACCAATCGGTTCAGATATATGTTATTTTAACACAACTTAACAAACGCTACAACATGCTGGTAATCCCCCAAGAGGTGGGCAGAAAAGAGTCCCACGTCAAAGAGTATACTCCCACGTTTCACCAATTACGTGTACGTTCCACCGCGGAGTAGCGGGCGAGCTTATTGCCATACATTGGACACAAATCGAGACTCCGAGCCAGTAAAATTATCGCTAGTATATCTAAGAAGAATCAAATAGTCGCTACCCGGAAATCGAACCTAAAACCCTCGATCAGCAGTCATGCCTGGAATCACTGGTCCAGTGAGGCAATCAAATGTGGTGGTTATTTTATCAAAATGTGGCAAGACCCTATTGTTCACGATCCGCGATATATAAGGACGAGTCAATAGTAATAAATCTGTTTAACGGAGATGTCTGCTGCTCCCTCGTAGATTTATCTCCCTTTTATTGTCGCTGCAGAGACGCAGTTAAACTGCACTGTAAATATGTACTTACAACTCTCGTGCTTAGTTCTCAAATAACAATCGGAGTTATCTTATTCCTATCCCAATTGTCATATGTTGAAATCTACTATATTTAATTAAATGCCAACGAAATTTTAAAAGGTTAATTTTTATATCTACTTATAATGATTTTCGTAGTGTTGTAATGGTGAATATATTAATCAACGTTCAAAAAACATGATAACATCGCGCCTGTAAGCTCCTGTAGTTCTCCTTGGGTTATTTAGTTATTGAAGCGCTTCATTTTACTCTTTAACGTGCAAGTAATAAAAATAGTCCAAACTCTCTGACAACCAGCTTTTGTGCTATTTTGTGCAAATATTATGCATATCACAAATCACCAATATTATTGCTGGAATTATGAATAAATTAACTTTGAATTTATATTTTTGTATTTTTTTTATATATTCAGCCCGACAAGCAGGCAGACGGGCCACCTGATGGTAAGTGGTCACAGTCGCCTATGGACATTCTCAACACTCGAGGGGTGGCCAATGCCTTGCCGGCTTTGAAGGAGAGCTCTCTTTGCGCTTTTCTTGAAGAACCCCATGTCATACCGTTCCGGGATTTATTTCTATTGTAAATTGAACCCTGTGTGTCATTTTTCTATAAAACTGCAATTTCTAAACATATTTTAATTTCTTCCTTAATATTTACTAGCTTATTTCAGTTTACTTCTTAATATTGAGTTACCTGTTTAAATTATTATACACTTAAATTAAAATAGCTAAATGGAAATTAAACGAAATAATAATTGAAAATTCACAGCTAATGTTGCGTAACTAATTCACCTGTCGCATGTAACAAGCAGAGGGATCCATCAAGAATCGCCGAATGTTCCAGAAACGACTAAAATGCTATGCAGTCGTTAATCACGCGCGAGGTCGCTAGATGGCGCGCAAAAACTACTGTCACTGACAAGCGACCTTCTACCTTCTACCACTACTATTTACCGAAAATCAAAACGCTAAAAACACCTAAACTAAATACATTTAATTCGAAACATATTGATGTATTTCCAAAAATGATATTTTCTGATATTAGAGTAGGTAGCTGTTAAAACTGTACCATAATTAATTTTAGGTTTACAGTAAACGTTGAAATTTATTACACTAATTTTAATACAGAATTCTTAAAGTAACATGCCTGTAATCTCCGAAGAGGTAGGCAGGGGAAAGTAGAAAACTCCCACGTTTCACCAGTTACATTTTAAGTCCCACTATGGAATAGGTGGTGAGCCTATTGCCATACACCGGGCCATATCCAGACTCCGAACCACTACTAGAAAATCTGAATTTAGAAAACTTATTAGTGTTCGACCCGGGAATCGAACCCAGAACCTCCCGTTCGTCAGTCGCATTTTATATTTTTATATTTTATTATAACTACATCGCTAGTGGTTGCTACCACTCATACACATCTGCAATAAACTTACGGCAAGCTTGCAGGAATTGGACTGTTAGTGTCACTTTATACAATGCTAGTAAATCGCGTTGTGGTATAGGCTGCCACGGCACGGCTAAAGGTCCTGATCGCCGAGCACCGTGCTCGGCGATCCTAAATCCGCATACCCAGTGTAGGGGTTATGGACAGAACCCCACCGGGGCGTCCTACGTCCAGCAGTGAATTTAAATAGGCTGATGATGATGTCACTTAATACAATGAAATTTAGCGACAAAACTGTACCATGGTTAGTATCAAATGGAAAATGGAAACGTAAAGACAGTATTATTGCAATAACAACAGTATTACGAGTAGTTAGTAACGGTTCTTTTCCAGTGGGACACAAACACATCGTGATGGCCGGTGATTAAAGTAGTTGCTTCATCGTGCACGTGCATGACAATGCAGCTTACCATTGAAATGTGGTTGTATACTTAGTGTTAATCGGCGGTCGTAGGTTCGACTGGGAGTCGAATGGGAGTCGAATGCTTGTTGGGACAAGGATTACATATTCTTGCGAGCCACACTAGCGTGAAAATTTCTGATATTTTTTTCGAGCTGATGGTTCACGGTTCGAATCGTAGGAACCAATGGTAGTGCGTCACTCTCTATTATTGTCTCGATTCGGCCAATTAATCGTAGTCTCAATTACAGCTACAGCCTGAATCGCGGCGACCTTCATGTTGAGATTTGTGTGCTCATTTATCTGTATATAACCTTTGTCCTTGTGGTTCAGATCACGATCCGGGACGCGGCAACGACTGCTACGAAACGTGCTGCAAGCGTCTCCGAGCTAAGGTTATGCTAATTCATTATCATCATCAGTCTCTCCCAGCTCACTGCTGGGCACGCAAGGCATCTCTTAAAGGAGTTCATGCCAGCAATCCCCACGCTGGGCCTGCGGGTTGTGGGGATGACGGAGCAGAGCATGTCATAACGACACGTCACTGTCTGTCGGTAAGCGGGGCATGTAGCGGTGCTTAGGCAGACTGCGCTACGCCGTGATCAGGCGGTCGCCAGAGCTTTATCTGTTGTGTAACTGGGTGCACTGGTTGATCGAGTGGTCGGAAGCTCGACTGCTATATGAGAGATCTCGGGTTCGATTTCCAGGTAGAGTAATATTGAATTTTTTAACTTAGATTGTCTACTTCAAATTTGTAGTAGTCAGAGTGTAAATTTCTACCCAGTGTATAGCAATAGGCTCACCTTATTTCCATAGTAGGGCGTCAACGCAACACAAGAAACATGGGGGAGTACTAGTATAGTGCAACCCCACGGTTGTGCCCACCTCTTCGGGGATTACAGCCGTGATACTATGTTATGTTAAGCACGTACAAGTGTTGGTTAGTTTTAACAGAGACTTAATATTTACAAATAGTTATGGGCTGGTTGATGTGCTGTTGTGTGCACACTTACATTACACACTCACGCAAGTGGCGAGGTCTCACTCAATCAGTTCAGGCTCTAGCAGTTGTGAAGGGTACAGCAGAGCTGAACCACTGTCGCATACATTGGTTACCGGTTGCACGCAATTTTGTACTCCTATAACAGTTGATATTGTTTTCAGAATAAATACCCGTTAGACTGGCTTGGTGATTTAGTGATTGTTGACCCTGCCTGCGGAGCTTTGGGTTCGATTCCCACCTAGGACAAATATTTACGTGATTTGTGATATATTGATTTGATTAGGGATGTAAATTTATCTATTATAACATAACGCCTGTACTTCCCTAAGAGGACAAGAGCAGTGTAGAGCTTTCCCATTATTCGCCTATGATGTTTTATGCCACCGTGGAATAGGGGATGTGCCTATTGCCGAACAACAGGCACAAGTATAGACCTCGAGGTACTACTACGAATGTTATATTAGACAACCCCAGTAGTACCCAGTCACCTTCGCGACCGACACGCCAACGAGGTAATGTATAATAGTACATAATATAATAATATCTCGGGACATCTCCGCACACGGCCATCTGATCCCAAAGTAAGCGTCAACAGAGCTTGTGGTATGGTAACCAGATGGCTGATAAACTACAATTATATGCATATAATGTATGTGAGTAGTATGTAAGTCTATATCTGTTATATCTTCATTACTGTGGAACTCATTTTATATAATTTACGATCAGCCGAATGGAAATGGCACAAAAATATACTTTTTATTAATATCAATAATAACCTTGGGAAGAAGGTTCCAACAATTACTTGCTAAACTAGATCCACGACATGGAAACAATTCACTTGTAAACTGACTTACATGTATACATATATAGCTTGTTGATTAAAGCATTATTAGTCAGTCGGCTGCGCAGAGAGTACGCAAGAAGAAAGATTCAAGAGAAATTAGGCCAAGGGTTTCGGGTAAAAAGTATTCAGGTTAAGCGAGTGTGGAGGAAATCGTATACACATTGTAATCAAGTTTTCCTTTCACCTGTAATTGGGAGAATTTTGTTTACCACTTGTGTTTGTTACTTATTAAGATAACAAATTTTATTTCTGGAATTGTGTTTATGTCACAAGGACACGAAAAGTGTAATGGATTGTATGACTTCCAACAATTAACAAATTTAACGATATCTATTAAAGTTATTAAATCGGCCTTTACTTTTAAACTTGCAGTTTACGATACTTGATTTATTTTATTACATTAATAGTATTTACGTCTGTCGTCACTTGGCCATATAGGTATACATAAACGCTACGGGCTATACAAGGAAGGCAGGCTATTATGGCAGGAAATGTTTGGCATATTGTGCCAGGGCTAGGATTTGAACCCCAGACGGCCAGAGTGGGAGGCTGAAAATTAGAACACAAGGCTATCTTACCTACCGTGTAAAATAAACACACAAATTTTTCACTATGCTAGTAAGTACCTCAACATAAAGACAGACTGAAGACAAAGGTCGAAAAATCGAAATAAGATTCAATATGAATTGTAGCTTATTACCTATAGTAACCTGGTTAAACAATATTAACCCAATTTGTAGTTACTACTCTAAAGTAAAGATGTCGCACGATGCCGCTATGTTAGGCCGTGTCACTGTGCAGTGTGCGCTTCCGTGGAGAGATTAGCTGAGTATGTAGGTTGCGGCGGCCTAGACCCGAGTTCCTTCCGCCGCCAAGGGAACTGCTAACTGCCCCAAATACACCTTCCAAAGATATACATATTATATCACTGGTCGTAACTCAGCGGTATGTGTGCATCGAAAACATTTTCACGTATTCGGAATATCAAAGATTCTTCCAAGCCGCATCAGTCATTATATTTTATTAGTTAATAAGTAGGTAGTAAATTAGGCTTTATAGGTTTTCTACTTCAGGCTATTTATATCCCCATTTGATAAAAATAATAATGTTTACTAGATTCTTAACAATAAACACACAATCGTTTTCTAGGAGCAAACTAGAAAAAGGATGTGCTAAGCAGATAGATCAACATTCATAGATGTATTTTACAGTACAACGCATATACATATATTTCTATTTTCACGTGGAACTAATAGCCGTGATCTAATTTACACTTTCCTGTATTGGCTTGGAGACTGAATTTATGATCGGTATATGTATTGACATAGACTCACCACCTAATCCGTAGTGGGACGTAAATGTAGCTGCTGAAACGTGGGAGTGTTCTACATTCCTCTACCTCTTACATTACATACACGATTACAGGCGTGAAGTTACGTTAAAGTTACGTAATAGCCGTGATCGACATTAAAACATTTGCCCTTAGTGGGAATCGAACTCACTACTTCCGGCTCAACAATCAGCGCCACTGACTGCTGGACCAAAATATTATGTACTTTGACTCTAACACTGTCTGCACGAGTTTTGACACTGGTTGGCAGCTAATATCTCGTCCGAGGAAGCATAAATAATTTTATTATGGAACATACGTGTTTCTATTTTGCATTTTATTGCCGTAAGTTTAATGTAAGTCAGATTATTTTAAAACCGTGTAATCAATTATAATACCTCTGTGTATCGTTATTTTCACGTCCTTTGTATTTTAAAATAAGAGAAGGCAAAAAAATGCGAGTATAAAGCGATTGACTACATGTATATATTAAACGTATGTTTGTTTTGTGAATAAAAATGGAAATTTATTCAATAAAAAGGATCTTACAAAAAGGGTTGCAAATAAGCTGTTTGCGTTATATTAAGATACTTTTGATCCCCTTCTGTATGTGCTAAAAGTACGTGAAAAAAAACGTATAGTACAGCACATAGTCTAGGAAAATGTTCTCAATTTTAATCAGATATAGGATTGCACATAAATAGTAATAGAATGTCGACTATCAACTTACAATATATTGATTACTTCCAGCAGTCATGTTCAAAGGAGTAATTAGTCACCGTATGTTTTCAATAATCATTGCCGGCACAGGGCCGTCTGCTAACTCCTCAGTATCCTTGAAAATTTTGTTCGCAGGTGTTCAAGTTTACACTAATCGATACATTGCCGTTGAAGGCCCACCTTAATGCTTCAACTCATGGAATTATAATGACATTACAGACGTAGCCCAGTTTAATATTTGACCTACATTATGTCAGGGCATGTTTCTCGAAGAGCATTTGCAAGTCTGAGGGCCCGTTCGAAGCCCTTTGAATATTTTCTCAAACACATTATTATATTGCCGTTATTGATTGTGTAAATGTTTTCTTAGCTCATATGTATACCTATATGGTGTTGTAAACCTTGTGTATATTTATACATATCTATATGTATACATATACATATGTTTCACGAGATTCTGAACGGAAAGTAAGTTGAAATAATTTTTGCAGAAGCCACCTTATTAATATTTTAGTTTTCACATTGCACTATCAACTTTCTTTCACTAACAGCAAGAAAGAGAGTTTGTGGTTGCTTAGAGCATTAACTGACTGCTAAATCGGAGATTAAGGTTTGGATTCCCAAGCAGGAAAAATGTTTGTATGTTGAGAATGAGTATTTTCCGCGTACAGTTGTAGAAGTATCTGAAATGAAAGTACCATAACGTTAGGGGAGATTGTGTAGTATTCTTTACGATTATTCTTGCTTAGTGCAGAGCGATTTCCATATTCCAACCAAGAACCAAAATCTAGCCAGTTTTAATCCGCTTGAGTAAATAGACCGTCTCAGCCACAATATTTGAAACGGATCCATCTGGACCCCGTGGCGTTGTATGAAAAATTAATTGTAAAACATTTTAAATCTCTACCGCTCTCTCTTTTAGTTTGTTGTTGTTGTCGTCGTTGTGTTATTATCGTAAAGTTGGAAGGCAAAATTAAATTGCATAGTGTAATAAGCCTACCAGGTTTATTTGTGCTTTATTGTTTATCTGTCACTGGGATTGCTTATGTGTGCCAATTAAAATTTTACCGCGCTCAAATTTGTCGGCTCGGCCAATCATGGCGCTTCCTACCGATGCGCTGGGCCTCGCCTCACCCCACTCTTGCGCCGCTCTGCCGACCAATGATATTCATTATCTCTCTCTTAAAAATTGTGATCGTTTGTCGTGTCTCTTTTATAACTCGGAAACCAACATATATTATTAAAGTAAAAGAACCCCGAAAATAGTTATTTCAACTTTCACTTTATAGGCAAGCAGAGAGACAGCAATCGACTTCAATATGTTTTTTTTATTATAATCGGTACTCATTCGATTTTAATGTACCTATAGGTATTGTATTCTGAATGTTAACATAAACTGAGTCCGAGTTACACCAAGTGCAAGAATAACTGGTATATGAACACATATAGGTTTAATCAATTGTAAAATCTTTCTGACAAGATGGTCCAGTGTGCCAGCTTGAGGTCTCACGCGATGGGCTGAAGGCAGGAGACGTGACGGCACGTGATAGCACGTTTTTGTTTACTTAACGATATTTACTGATTGCCGATCGAGAGCTTCTGTGTTCAAATCCCGGATGTGATGAAGATGATTATTTGATTTTATTTATATGAACGACATAAATGGAATTAATATAATTTCCTCTGCGTAAGTTATATCTACGACCAGCCATCAATATCCGTATACAAAAAATACATTTTGTGGCAATCTCTTTCTCAATTTATGAAAAATATTGTCTCGCAGACCCATAGACAGCAGAAACGAATTGAGCAGCCAGCACGTCGGACCCGCTAACGACGTAAACTGGCAAAAGTTTGAACAGCGATTTAATAGCAACGTCGGTTTTCGCTCCATTAACAAGTTTGTTGCCACTTAACGTTCAATAAACTGTTCGATTGTGAACGCGCTGGGAAACAAAATGAAATTATAGTTGTTTTTATGTATTAAGAAATGTCATGAATGCATTTGATGTTATTTGTAAGCCTTAATGAAAACATATTTAGTTAATAATTACAGCTGACCTTTCATAAATAATATAACCCATGATCGGCCTAGTTTAGCTCACTGTTGGACTCTGTCAAAGTGCGAAGCGTATTTTCATGCACAGTCCTCACGCTGGTCGGCCAGTGGACCACACGGCCCAGCGTGCGCCGTTGCCTGTCGCCGGCCAGGGTATTTAGCGGCGTCTAGGTAGGCTCGCTATTTTCAATGTAATTCGCCTTTTTAATCCTTTAGTTTTTCAGTTCACTGAGTGTAGAGTTTCGCACGTTAGTTTTCGACGGCTCTAGCGCTCTACATAATTATCTTCAGATAATAATCATCAAATCTAGGTCATGGCCTTAAGCACATAGAAATCCTTTCAGTTGTCTAGTTGCCGACTGACTTCTAGGCTTTAATTTACGTAACCTATATATTATGTACAATAATATTTACAATAATATATAGGCCTCCTCTGTTTTTTATTTTCTTCAACTTCTCAGTACAGATTATGTTTTAGCATAACATTATCTAAACGTCTTGCAATCATATTATCCAGATCGATATTTACAAGTAACGTAACATCACGCCTATAATCCCGAAGAGTTAGTGCAGAGGAATGTAGAACACTCCAACTATGGAATAGGTGGTGAAAGCCTATTTCCATACACCGGACACATATCTAGACACCGAGCCGCTACTAGAAAATTTAAATTAGCAAAATCCGATAGTGCCCGACCCGGGATTTGAACCCAGGACTCCCCGATCGGCAGTCGTGCTGGCAACCAACACGACTAACGACTACCTAAATTTTGACAAGTCCTTTTCCATATATAAATATATTTGACAAATACACGAAATACTTTACTCGAAATTATTCTATGAACTATTGTACTATCTGTTAAGCTCTAAGAGATCTAGTACATATGTACGAAACTTCGCAATCTGTCCGATGCTGATTTTTTATGTACGAGAGAAACAACCTCATACTGTTTTGGGTCCAATGCTATATGTATATACATATATGTATATTGATATTGCTTAAACATTGCATTACTTGCATAAGCTTAATAAAAAAAATATTTTTATTTTTTTGTTTTAGGTAAGGCTCACTAAAATTTTGTGTACAAATAAATACAAAATATTTTGTCAGTCGTATATCTGTGGTCACGGGGGATATACCTTAGCCTGAATTGTGCTCGAATCTAAAATTAAAACACGTTAATAATACATTTTATTTACGTTACGCGATCGTTAAATTACAATGTAAATAGAAAAAATAAATTACATTTCATCACATAATGGTTGAATCACCAAATGGCTTTAATTATAAATAATTTGAATTTAATCATAACTCAATTAATTGATTTAGTTTCGTTATAAATTAAACAAGGATTAGTGTTATTAACATAGCAACAGTCTCCTTCACAAATGTTATTACTTGAACTATTTGACAGAAACATTCCCATTCCTACAGTCCTGTTCAAATTCAGTTCCAGGTGTCCATAGGCGTTAGCGGCTACATTTCTCTGCTGCCTGTTCTTCTGCGAGTCTGTTTAGTAACAACGGTCGCGTGATTACCGCGCACTAAGTTTTGTCACGTGTATGTGTGTAATATATTTTATGTTACACCAGCAAAATGAACACTGAAATATTTAAAGGCAGCCAGATATATTTTTTGTGATAGCTGTCACAACAGTTACGTACACGTGCGAACAACACTTAAGATATTTGAGTCGTAAAATATATAATATTTCGTGGAATGAATTTTTGTAAATTCTCATTATAACACGCAGTTACCATACAAAGTTTAAAACAATACTACGATTTAAATACAAAGGACAACGCCTGTATTTGACTCTCTTTGACTATTGAAAAATACACACGCCCTCTGTGGCTAAATAATGAGCGTAAGTTAATAGTGGACAGAATGATTGTTATTGACTCAAAGAGTCGGATGGCAATTTTTTTAGTTGCAACATTTCCAAAGCACACAAATTTTAGCAGCTGACCATAATTCTTACTACACTCTACATTTATGTAAGTAACGTTCATCTCCTAGGGTTTTCATCTCACTTACAGAGCGCAAGGATATAGCTCTATAAAAAGTTAGATATGTGAAAGAAAGAAATTTTTCCAACATGTCAATATTGTTTATCCGACCTCCTTACATGTACCTACATACATGTATTGTTACGAATCATTTCAAATCGTCACACAGATGGCGAGTATTTGTAACGAATACTATTGCTCAGACAACCGACGCCGTCTCGCCTGACAACTCTTACTATAACGCTTTGTACTATAAAACTCCAAATCTTCTCGCTAACGTGTGAATATTCTGTCGAAGAGACTTACGAGTGCATTGTTACTCACCGAAGACGAAATATTTATTTGAAATAAAATCATAACACTATACTGGCATCTGCATCGTGGTAAATTGATTCAAACGAATTGTTTTCTTACTTTTTGTGACTTCACAAACATAAGTGGATTAGTCTTAACCAATTCACAAGTTATTTTAAGATATGACCAATAAGCTGAATAAGCTGATACAAACCGCAACAAAATCTGTAACTTTTTTTAACAACGATATACTGGTCATTAGTGAACCTCACTGTTGCGCCGGGGGTCGTGGGTTCTATTCCCACCCAGAATATATATTTGTGTGATGAACACAACTATTTGTTCTGTCTAGATGTAAAAAATAAAAATAATATATTTCAGTAATATATATTTATATGCATAATATAGTTTATCAACCGTCTGGTTACCATACCACAAGCTCTCTGGCTGCTTACTTTGGGATCAGATGGCCGTATATGGAGATGTCCCAGGATATTATAATAACCGATTAAAGCATTGTGCTCTGTATAAGCTCTGCTATCCACTGCCGTTACGCCTGTATGTTTGTAAGTTAGGTAAAATGTTACCTCGCTGCATTGTTAGACTATCGTATGTCAATGTCGGTGGGAATTTAGATTTTTAAATATTTACATGATAGAACTTCTTCTTCTTCTAGCTCTATAACTCATTTTGGGTAGATCTAAGGCAAAACACATAGACAAATAGAAAGAAGTACAAGAGAGATATGGCGCATTTATATAGGCACACCCTGTACCTATACATGATCCTGATGATATTTTAAAAATTTATAACAACTAAATTTCAAATGTTGATATCTGTCTTGACCATATGGTTCTGATACTACGATAGTTCATGGGGAGTCAGATATTCGAAATCGATGCATGCAGATAATGAAGGTGGAAGGAGCGAGCCCGCTCTGTAAGGATAGTCATATTTGGCACTCGGCTCTCACTGCCTATCCCATAAGGGACCTGTCATGATAATGTAAGAATAATAATAGTATATCAAAATAGACGAGGTTCGACGCGACGATAAATCGTTAAAACCATATTTTTTGGAAAATATACATTCAGGGTACTAATTAATTTATCGCTCACAAGTTATAGCTTTAATAACCTAATAGCATCACGGAATTTGGTGGTGGTTGTTCCCGTTTACGAAACACCGGAATAATGAATTAGTCATTCGATGATTTTATTAATTCAATATTGGTTTTATTCATGACCGGCCTACTGGTCTAGTCCCCGGTGACCCTGACGGCTAATAGATTAGGAGTTCGATTCCAACTCTGGAAAAATGTTTGTGTGACGAGCAGGTGCTGTTTTTTGGTTGGATATATACATAAAATTATGTGAGGAGGTGTATCTTAATCAGTAAACCCTTTAGCACCGTACAGAGTGACTTAAGGACTGACATGATGGTTTATGTGATGTGCTAAAATATTAACTGCCTCGTTGGTCGTGTTGGTTGCAAGTGCGACTACCGAACCGGCAGTCCTGGGTTCGATTCCCGGGTCGGGCACTACTAAATTTTCTGATTTGGATTTTCTAGTAGTGGCTCGGAGTCTGGATATGTGCCCAGTGTATGGCAATAGGCTCACCACTTAT
>DWFO01002420.1:0-13764 GCA_018246595.1 Mimoniades nurscia nurscia | reverse complement strand
AGATTGAGTACAACACTTTCAATGGAATATAGCAACTGGTTTTAAACTTAACCACAATAAACATAACTTCACGCCTGTAATCCCCGAAGAGGTAGGTAGAGGAATGTAGAACACTCCCACGTACCACCAGTTACTTATAAGTCCCATGATGGAATAGGTGGTGAGCCTATTGCCGTACACCGGGCACATATCCAGACTTCGAACCACTGCTAGAAAATCTAAAATAGAAAATTTAATAGTGCCCGACCCAGGAATCGAACCGAGGACCTCCCGTTCGGCAGTCGCACTTGCGACCAACACGACCAACGAGCAGAACAGAAATTAAAACAACGCATAATTCGATTTTTTTTAAATGATCACGAAATAAATTCAATATTTAAATATCGATAGGTACATATAATTTAAATATGTACATATTTGAGTAGGTACATCCTTTGACATAAGGATGTTACTCGTAACATGACAGAGATCCTTCGGACGGTAAGCGGTATCCGCACCGAGAATCACATACGACTTTTTCTTAGTTCAAGTTGTTGTTTATGTTTGTAAAATTATTTGGCGATGGTAAAGTAATAATGCTAGTGATGCTTATACACATGATATTAAAATGAAACACTCAGAATACATTGAAAATTGAATTATATTTAAACGAAATTAAACAATCAGAACTAAATGATCACAAGCTAAAATATGGAACAGTATGGTCTGTTACCTATGATGATTTTAATAGATATTATGAAACCTCAATAGATTTATGTTGCATGTGTAAACTAAACAATACAAAAATAACAGCGTACAATAAAACACGATTAATCGTTCCCTCAGTTGGCCAATTTAGGTGTCCTCTCTACTCTGACACAACTATCGGTAGCCAGCCTTTGGGTTATTCCTGTTAACGTTGTCCAAACTTTGGGAATTTCGAAGCTGTTCTCAGGTATCCCGTTTTTCACTGTCACTGACGGTCCTCGCTGTCGGCGTTGATGGTACATGGTCTTTCTCTTTCGCAATTCGCTGCTTGCTGAATTTACCCATCCCTGGCTGGTAGATGGGAAGGCTCGGCCGATCCTAAAATATCATTAATAATATAAAGATCAAAGTAATTTTGTTTCAAGGGCTTTCCGTTTCAGTCATTTCGTCTACCCTGTAATCCCTGAAGAGGTGGCAGAGGTGTGTAGTACACTCCCACGTTTCAGGTGTTACGTTTACGTCCCACTATGGAATACATGGTGTGTCTATAGCCGCACCCCGGACACAAATCCAGACTCCTATATACATGTATAAACATGCGAGGTCGCGTTAGCACAGAATCGACGGGAACTCATAAAGGTTTAAATTCCATGTAGGTCCGAAACTATCAGGGCTATTCTAAACAAACCGTACGCGGCTTAAACCAATACATAGTGTAACGGGTGCAAATATGAATGAACAAAAATTCACAAATACACACAAGTTTCTAAATTAGTCAGTAGCAAGTGGTGTGGCTTACCTTATTTCTAATTCTACGCTCTGTGCGACGATCACTGCCCTCAACTTTGTCTTTTTCCTCAGAACCTTCACGCTCTGTAGATTTGCCTCTCTCTTCGACAGACTTTTGTCTCCTTAACTCTAGATCTTCACTAACACTTGTGTCATCTGATTCCACACTTTCTCTTCTAACTTTTGAACTGCAAGCAGCCACCGATACTGAATCAGGCTTACGGTCTGTTTTGGATGTAGATGGTTTAACGGTATCGTCATTAGTTATTTTAATTGTTTTTGTGTCTACATGGTTCTCTTCAAGTTTCACTTTTTTATCCATACTTTCAATTATTTTAACTAAATCGTCTGTCTTCACTTGGGGTAGTTGAGTGAAAGGTTTAATGTCATCATGGTTCAGTGATTTCGGTTTACCTTCTAAGGACATAATTTTACTGATCACTGCAAGTTTTTCATTTTTCACACACTCAGTCTGCTTGATTCTCTCTTTCCTAGTGTCACTGTACTTTTTACTCTTCTGTTCACGGGCCGACTCCTTAAACTTATCCCGCTTATCTTTTTTAAACCCTCTTTCATCATCAGCTTGATCAACATCTTCTACTTTGAAAGTGCCATCTTTCTTTTCAAGCTCTACTTTCTTTTTTTTATCTCCAATAGCACTGGTACCAGGTTTACGTTGATCTTTATATGATTTAGATTCAAACACAGCTCCATCCTTACCATCCATTGTTACTTGCTCATCTCTAAGATCCACACTTAACTTTTCGCGTTCCCATTCTCTTGGCTTAACTTTCTTTACGTCAACATCCAATATCTCATCCTCTTCCTGAAAATAGGTTTAGATTGGTAAAATTATTAAAACAGCATACATTCACATCTGCATTTAGACTATACTTATTAGAACTAGTAATATAGTATTGTTCGATGATCACTACTTTTGCAACTATTTTGTATAGAACTTTTTTATAATATACCAAATACAGCTACACTAGATTTACAATTTCAATAACATACACAAAATATACAGTATTACACAAAACAAAAATAGTACCGTAATAATAATATTCTAATAGTACCTACATTTTATAGAAAAACATTGAAAACCTTAAAGTAAGTGTCCCCACCACTTTTTTGAATACCTTCTTGTATTTCTTTTTTACTGCAAAGTTTGGCAGAGGACAGGGTGAAGGTGTTATGGGTTTTTGTGGCCAGCGCGGGAAAATGACTGTCCCAATCGGAATCAGTGCTAATCAGTTCATCGGAACCATGTAAACATTTCAACTCAGTTTGGTGAACGGTGGGTGTTGATTTAGTTTTGTTAAAAGCTTTTCTATCATTAAGCCAGTGATTACGGTACTGTTTGTAGTTGTGATACTCATAGGTGTCGTTATTGGCGTCGTCTTCAGATAACTCTCCATATCTCTATACAATATCAGTAAGTCATTAAAACTTTTAATTATACTGATGGAACAAATTAATGGTATTGGAGTTTATGTTAATATTTCGAAATACTATTTTACATACAATTAAGAAGAAGTGTTTAAGTATATTTAAAATAAAAGAACACCAGTATTTCTCTGCACGGGGAGACGGAAGAGTGTAATACACTCCCATGATCAACAGTTCTTTTACAGGTCCCACCATGGAATAGGAAGTGAGCTTATTGCTATACACCTAATAATAGTTTACATGACCCAGTTATTAAAACTAGCATCTCTTGACCACCCGTCATCCATACAACAATTCAACCATGACTTACCCTAATAAAACCATCTTTAGTTTTCCTCTCAATTCTCATCTTTCTTTTATCATTTTCTCGTCTTCTGCGTTCATCGCGACTTCTCTTATCTTGTTTACGTGATGCTAAGTACTCCAGAAGTGGAGTGGACTGAGCTTTTTTATCTGGACCTGTAATTTATAACATTATACATATAATTTTCATACACTGTTACGATAAAAGGTAATAATTTCTAGTATACTCATTAGTTCATTGGATTTAAAATTTGTACAACACACCATAGTGAATTTCAACAATACAAACCACACAAATTTTACTTCTGTAACATCTTCACCACACCCTATGTTCATTACTTACCCTAACCCTGTGTTCTATATACCATACATTAGAAATAGAACCAGCACTCATCTGTGCATCACCAATAGTATTACCACTACCACCTATATTGACTATATTATAACCAAGAATACAGAAGGGACATTATATGAACACAAAAATGTATAATTATGTATATACTAACCATCTCCAATTGGATATGAGTATTCCAGTTTAGGTTGATTGTCTATCTCTTGATCTTTGTTGAGGTTATCTAAAAACTCCTGATAAACAGGATCACTTTCAATGGTTCCACATTTGGGATCCTTCTTTTTCTTTTTCTTAGGGACCCTTTGGAATGGAGCATACTCAACTATACCTACATACTCCAGTCCTGTACAATAGAGAAAATAATTAACAAGGTTATATTGGAATTTTATTAATATGTATAGAACTTGTCAAATACTTAATAATAAATGACATACCTTTCTCATCTAAAAATACATATCCATCAAATTTATCACGAAATAGATAAATATCGTCCACGTTAACAAAATTTATGTATGCTCTTGAAAATATGTTGTTGCCCAGCGATGTGTCAGGTCTGGCGAAATATAAATGGTCGTGTTCAGGAATTGGAGACACTTGTTCTAAAAACGCTTCCTCCGTCATAGTAGGTGGCAGCCGTCGAAGGATTATCTGAAAAGGAAAGCTTGTTACTTACTAGGAGACCTAATTTCATTAAAAAGACCTTAATATCAATATCCACAAGTTATTCATTACCTTTGTCAGAGGTCGATGTGTTTTCGATTTCTTGTCTTTGCTTTTATTTATGAATGTCTTACTGCCCGAATCGGACTGTGAGTCCTTAGAATCTAAATCTTCAGTCATTTTCGAGATTTTTAACGTTTTCCCATATCAAAATTTGTTCCGTTTTTGACGTTAGTTGTGCGTGTTTATAACTTGTCCATCTGACATTGACAAATAAATAATGCTTAAAATAGATAAATGAATGCCAATTGCATTTTTTGTAACCCGTTCACGCTCAATGAAATAAAGACAAGATAAAAGAAAAGTGGAATAATAATATTACTTTTTATGCCAAATATTTTCATATTATGTACTTTTTAATATTTATAAAGACTACGTTATCTTAATTTCCATTGCTGTCAACATTATTAAAAAAAGTTTCACTGTTGAAAAATCTGTCATTTATTACATGTAATATATGTCAATTGTCAATAAAATAAAAAAGTTTTTAGGATTGCTTGCTGCATTGAGGTTATTTCGGTAAAAGTTAGATAACTACAACCGTTTAAGTTTATACTTATTTAAAAAACTTTCTTTAGAATTCATATTCATAGATTTTAGTTAAAAGGTATAAATAAGTAGGTGAAACCATGTTTAGCTGCGTAAAAATATGTAGGAACTTACGACAACCATTGAAGTTGAATGCCTGTTTAATTAGTAATACAGCCAATCTTTATAATACCGAGCAAAGTGATAGTGTTGATGATACCGCGAGTAAGAAAAGCGGATTTGCTAAATCATATGAGAAGCAGACACAAATGCTAGAAAGTGAATCTGTGCAAAATGAAACCTTTGCTAGCCTCCTTCGAAAATCGAAATTTGTTGATGTGAGTATTTGTTTACATATTATCGTAACAATATTAATTTTTTTTTAGAGCACCGGTGACATGGTATTTTAATGAAAATTTAATTTTTTATTATCATTTTATATAAACAACTTTTGTATCACGCCAAGAACACGCAAGCTATCTAATATTTTTTTAAACCTTAATTAACTAAATTTTTTGTATGGAATATATGGTATATTCAGTGTAGCAAGTGAAACCAGAAATCTTATACTCTGGTACCATCAGTGATTGTTTACCCATAAACATGTAGACCTTTCTAAGACTAGATATAACATAAACATACTTCACTGCTATTTCCTGTAATGTTTTACCAGTTATACTTACCAATATGGAATAGGTGGTAAGCCTATTGCCATACACCGGGCTCATTTCCAGACTTCACTACTTGAAAGTTTAAATTAGAAAAATCCAGTATTGCCCGATCCAGGATTTGAATCCAGGAAGTCTCAATTAGCAGTTACACTTACGACCAACATGTCCCACCAGACTGTCCCATAAATATGTTTGAATTATTAAAATTCACTATTTCACTTCTATTGTTTTATTGTAGATTAGTTGGACTACAAACTATGTGATTGTCAATATTCACCATATGTTTGAACAACCTCAGTATTTTCTACTTGTGATAATAAAAGCATTTTCTTTTCTATAATATGCTGAACATAATTGCTAACATTTCATTCTAGTGTATTAATGTTAAGTACACTTCTAGATTGTGACTGCATTACCAAAAATGATGTTTTATTTTCAGTTGGGTGACCCAGTTGGTAAAATTGTTATAGGCAAAGTATTCCATATAGTTCAAGATGATTTATATATTGATTTTGGTTGGAAATTTCACTGTGTATGTACAAGACCAACCACCAGAGCAGATGAATATGTGAGAGGTACAAGAGTGAGATTACAAATTAAGGATCTAGAACTATCCTCAAGGTTCCTTGGCTCCAATACTGACTTGACACTATTAGAGGCTGACTGCAAATTATTAGGCATTATTTCAACACCAGTTCGTCCTACAATAAATTAGTGTTTAAATTTCTAAGATAAATAGAAATGTGATTTTGTCAATAGTGATTAATTAAATACTTTTAGAATATATACATATCATTTGATTAATATATTTCCCTTTTTGTACTTGAAAATCTAAATTACAAAAATTTTATAGTGCCCAATGCGGGAATTGAACTCAGGACCTCCCGACCGGCACACTTGTAACCAAATGACCAACGAAACAGTAATTTTTTTTGTAGTTTATTGTCCTGAAACCAATTGAATGTACTCAAGTAAATCATCAAAAAGGAAATAATTTTCCACATTTGTGTATTACAGTTATGTCCCGATAACCAGTGATTAAAATGTAAGGCAGCAGATATTTATGATAAACTTTGAAATTAATGGTCATTTTTCTATTTTAACTATATGGCAGCATGTGGAATACATTATCGGTGATTACAGGTGTGCTGTTACATTTGTGGAATACATTCAAGGATGTTAAAGTTAGGATTATATTATTGTAGTAAAAATACCAATTTGATTAAACATTTTTAATTGACAATATATTTGGACAGCAAAATACTTTTAATGTAACACACCCATCTACATCATAACACCTAGATATTTATTGTCTTTATTGGAGAGAATCAACATCAAAACAAATTACTGTAATAAGTAATATGACTATGACTTTAGAAGTTCTGTTCAAGTTTATATTAATGCTCAGGAAATCATAGACAAAATTATTTATTTTTTTACTGACACCTGTCAAGTACAATCGGATAAATAAATATTTATACATTCCTGTGTGGATAGAAAAAACTTTCTTTCTTTGGAATGTTAATATTAAATGTTTCGTATGGAAATCCTTGTCTGTATCAATATAAGCAATTATTATTTCGTTCTTGTATCCGATTTTTTATGTATAACTTAAACATATAATTTGTGTGCATTAGCTTTTTTGGTAGTAGCTTAAATATATCGATTAAAATACTGAATAAAACGATTACACGCCCGTAAACAACACTGAATTTAAAAAAAAATATCACAGCAGTTTGTCGTGTCACAAATGATGCAACACAGTGAAATAAAACTACGTCGCCAAGATACATATATGCTTCTCAAAACATTTTAAAATGAGATTCTCACATTTGTTATTACGTATGTACATATTTTAAACATAATTAGGTATTAAACGCCAAGTATAAGACGCAGAAATCAACTTGTCACTTGCGGAAATTATGTATGTTTCCTAACCTGGTTACACTACCACCTACAGCTGTTCCGTACAGCCTTCAATTCGTCGTCATAGGCGCCTAGCTAACTTGTGTGAGTAAAATCAAAGGAACTTATAGAAAAATGTTATGAATTTAGGATAAATACCTAATATTATTTTTGGGTAAAACCAAATTAATTATAAATGTAATTAAATAACCGCAATTAGCTCTGAAACGTTAAATATAATCAAAAGCAACAGTTTAAAGTCGAACAGTTGAAATTTAATTTTGCAGTATATCCATGATTTTTTTATGCTTTGTACATAATATATGACAAGTGTATCATCAGAATCTACTAGGTATTAAAAGATAAGTAACTGAGTACATAGCGCTATTTCTAAAATAGATTATGTATTTTTAAAAACAATTTTCATAATGTTCTTCAGATATATTAAATAAGGCGGCAAGTAGCGCTATTTTTAGCGATTTGCAACATAGTGTTCAATGAGATTTAATTTGTACGAGCAACACTGAAAAGCCAAAGTAGCAACACTTAAAAACTTATCTTAGTATATTATCGTACATACATTATAATATAATTGAATGTTTAAACTAATCAAATACACTAAACATACATATGTAATGTCTGATGATGTATATTACATATACAACTCATTTATGCGTATTGCGAATGCTGGAGTTTGAACAATGACTACGCACATAACATAATGAAAAGGTGGTATTACTGAACTTTATCCCCATTGCGGGAGACTATATCCTGTATGCCCGAATCTTTACCGACGTTCTTCCCCTCCGGGTTCACGTCGAGTATTTCGTCCACTGTCGAGTTGGCGGCATCCGGTTCCTTTTGGTCGATGGGGTGGGATTGTTCCCAATCTTTTAAGTATTGCACTACGGCTGTGTGGCCGAAGGTTTCCGCTTCGTTTAGGGGGCGGCTGCCCCAGCGGTCGCGGGGGTCGTGTGGCACCGAACATTGGGCAAGGAGGAAGTCTACGCAGGCGAGGTGGCCCTCGGCAGCCGCTAGATGCAAAGCCGTTCTACCGTCATAGTCCGCTAATGTCATATCCATTCCAGACAGGTGGTGTCTGAAATTTTCATTACCACGTTTTAGATATTATTAGTAACATTGAAACAAAGTAATTTACTAAAAAGCGTATGTAGATATTGACTGCAGCGAAATAAAAGGTCTATAATTATAATATTTGATACTATTGTGGACACTGGTGTTAGCGATCACACACAAGCTTGATGGGTCGCGTGAATGCATATGCAAGTTTTGAGTAGTTGCAAATCTATTTACGGGTTCGCATTAAAAATGTTCAGGCTTTCAGCGTGAAACGTAAGCCTCATAAAATCTTTAGCGTATTTGTAAAGAACAATAATGAGCATAGATTGTACAAGAAAATATCTCAACACCTCCAAGTATGTCCTCGTTAGTAAATATCTTAAATGCGAACCGATATAATTATTAAAATTAATGTGTATTTAGCTTCAATTTCGAATAATTCCATTGCAGAAAAATGTTAAATGACGATGATATATGCCTAAAACCAATTTCGCACGGAAGTAGATACATATATGTTTAACTACAGTAAAACATTAGAGTGCTAAGATATTTTAGTTTCAATGACAAAGCTATGAATTCTATAGATATGATTTTATGCCATCATATTATGGAAATTCGATTGTTTAATCTCAGCTTTACTTGCTCAATATTTTATTTATTCTGTAGTAGGGGGTTTCGTCGGCTCAGCGAGTAGCGGTGGATCAGACTCCGATCGTACGGATTCAGATTCTGACGAGTCGCTGATGAATATTAAAATATATTTCAAATTGCAGACGAAGTGTGAATATTCATATTTTTAATTCAATCTACGATATGCATCAACAATAGCTTACCTCCTCAGTGCGCTAAGGTCTCCGCTAGCAGCAGAAAATAGAAGATTGACGATGCTAAGACCGGTGGATTCAAATTTGTACCTGCGAGGATCCTTTTTGTGACTCGCATAACGAATGTTGTCGTATTTGTGGAAATTGAACCTCTTTATTAATTCCTGTAAAATTATTCATTTTATTAATGTTCATCTGGAAACTGTTATGAAATTCAAATATGTAATATAGGCATTGAATGTTTTTAAACGTACGTCGCAAAACTGCAGACCTCTGCAACTGTTCCCGAGAGGGTCAAGAGGCGGGGACCAAGTACAAATTCCCATCACATTTGGGACAACTATTAACATGGCGCCAGAAACGCCAGACTTTGCCGGCAGGCCGACCTTAAACGCGAACTGGCCGGAGTAATCGTACATGCCACAGCTGTGCATCAGGGAGAGGACGTTGCGGACCGAATCTGGTCTCAACACTTTCTCATCAGTAATAGGGCAGATGCCGCCGTTCGCCAACGTAGCGGCCATTATTGACATTATGTCACAATTTGCTTCCATGGAACAACACTGGAAAAAACAAATTATAACTTTAACCGAAATCACCTAATTTGTATAGGTACTCGAATAAAATATATTACAGTTACGAGTATGATTAAAATCACCCAAATTGACACGATTTTTTTGTCGCTAAACTATTTGTTATACGCACCTGGAAATAGAAGTCCATGCATTCGCGAAGGTTAGTTTTCTCTGGGTAGCATTTGTGCTCGCGCATGTAAAAGCCCAGTGCATAATTACGATCTGCAGCCTCCCGCTCAGACAAAAATACAGCATTGTTGAAACCCAGCACTTCATTGCCAGCGAGCCGACTGAAGAATGACATGACGTAGTCAAACTTCTCAGCGAGCGTCATCTCCGGTTTATCTAAACTCTTAAGTAACGAGCACACCAAAATTGCTCCTGCGTTAATCATCGGATTGTGTGGCTTCACTGTGAACGAAGTTTGTTCATTTGAAGTTATATTACAGAATGCTATGTACCTACTTCAGACATTTCAGGTTATAATTATGGAACATCACGAGCGAGGATTAAATTGTTGTACATACTGTTGTAGTCCAAGACGAGTTCATTGAAGTTACGTCCACTCGGCTCCGTGCCAATGTACTTGTGTACGACATCAGGGCCTAGAGTTTCGAGAGCCATAGCGTATGTCAATGGCTTGCTGCACGACTGTAGAGTGAATGGGACGTTCACGTCGCCTGAAAGCGAATTATTCAGATCTTATATCCTTACTCCCCTTGTGTTACGTTACGTCCTAATCATTGCTTTGTCTTTAGCGTTCGTTACCTAAGTAACGCTAAAACTTACCTATAGAGAATCTTTGACCATCAATTGTACACACACTGACTCCCCAATTCTCGGAGCTTGCTCTTGCCAGTTGAGGTATGTAGCTAGCCACTTTACCGTCTGTATTACTTTTAGCAGACCAATACATCTCCTCTATATCCTTGATGAAATCTTGGAAGTCCGGGATAACGAATTGGCTCCGAAATGCTCTTGTTATCAGAACAATATTGGGAGAAATGACTTCCTTAAATGTCTTCCTGTCAAGTTTGAGAGTTTCTGGAGATCCTCCTTCCAAGTTAGATTCCTTGTGAACTTTGTACAAGTTTTGCATAACTTCCTTCACCCGGGAATCATTCTTTCTTATTCCCGTTGTTCTTAGAGCCTGAAAATATTGGTATGTCATCACTGATCATCTGATACGATAAAATAATTTAATGACATTGACGAATTCGACTGCCTCGTTGGTCATGTTGGTTACAAATGCGAATTCAGATCGGGAGGTCCTGGGTTCAATTCCAGAGTCGGGCACTACTAAATTTTTCTAATTTAGATTTTCTAGTAGTGGCTCGGAGTCTGGATACGTGCCCAGTATGTAATAGGTTCACCACCTATTCCATCGTAGGAAGTAAGAATAACTGGTGAAAGGTGGGAGTGTTCGAAATTCCTCTGCTTACCACTTTGGGGATTATAGACGTGATGTTACGTCATGAACGTAAATGTTATCTTAGGTAATTATGACAAGTTCATATTTATGCTTTAATTTCTACATGCAGATAGGTAAGATTTATATAATATAACATTTACGTAATGTGCATCTATTGTACTTGAGCACACATTGTATGATAATTATACTCACTGCTAAAAATTTGCCAACCGGTAGGAGTCCAGTATCTTCATTTTTGAACATATCAAATAGAACATCGTCTGCATTTTTGTGTGACCCTTCACGGACCCTGTTAAGTTTTTTAATAGAATTAGTTCATACATGTTTTTGCTTTTTTATACCAGTTGATCTCGTAGGGAAAGAAATCGACCATGCCTTAATGTACCTAATATATGTTACCTATACTAATACTCGTATATGTAATATGTTAGTGTACTCAAGAAACGTGACCTGTGGATTTCTAGGCAGGGCTATAATAGGCGTATTGTCGTGTTCTAATAATACAAATATTTTGTGTACACCGCATTGAGACGTGTGAAGCGGGTGTGTCTGCGACGTAGGCGCCGACCACGCGCACTAGATCACCTGACGGTAGTTATTGGCCACGTTTCAACAACGCAAACTAAACTATTCATATTTTAAAAGAATTTTTGTAATAACACATGATAAAAATGTGAGTAATTTTTTGTATGTATGGGCTGTTACTTTGATCAAGTTTTGTTGAGAGTTTTTGTTTTGCTAAGCTGACAATGTTATTAAATAGGTAAGGAAGCGTAATATAAGGTCATTAAAAAGAAAGCGTAAATATTCAGCAAATAAAATTAAAACAATTATCAGATTATTTCACACACAATTCTATTTTGATTATGTAGGGAATCATATAAAGTCATAAAAAATATACCTAAAACTAAAAATAAAAAAAAATATAAAATCATTCTGACTGAATATAATTTAATTAAAGATATTTAGCATTTAAAAAGCCTACATATTCATTAACCAAGAAGAAAACAGATATCAAATTAATTTAAACAGAATTCTATTTTGATTAGTACCTATGTACCTATATATCGGGTATAGAAAAAAGCATAAAAGATCTACAACTAAAAATAAAACATTTATCTATATAATGATTTTAAATATAATTTCATTACGAATGATAATATTTGGCATTAAAAAAAAATCTAAATACTACAACCAAAAATGAAACATAAAATTTAAGTAAGAAAACAATTTGACTGCGTGGTAGCCGGGGATTTAAAAAAAGCATAAAATTACAACGAAAAAATAAACCATTTATAAAATGATTTTACGTACAATTTAAATTCGATTATGACAATATAGACTATGTCAACACTACACTGAACACGCAACATGCATTTACAGACTCTCTTTACTCACGATATCGGATCGAGGTTGTGCACGAATGAGTAGTGCCTGCACCATGAAACGTGAACACACAATTTAGTATTAGTCGTGTAACATGAGACGTCTCGATTCAGATATTGTTATTAATATTGTCTTCATTATCCATGTCACCACTTGAACAACAATTGATGAGGCATCTACATACACATGAAGTTAACATCGACTACAATTAAATGTAAATTGAAGAAATCAGAGTTGAATAGCTTATATAAATGCAGCAATTCCTTATCCTTCTATGTATGTATAGATTTTGTAACCTATATTTGTTTGGGAGGGAGAAGTGCATTTCAAATGTCAAGGGTGAATTGGACGGGCTCGGCGCGGCGGCGCGGCGCGACGCCGGTGGCTCGGTCATCTTTGACGTCCACATTTATGTAGATCAATAAGAATCGATCATGTTTCAATTTATTCTTAATAAATGGCTTTGTATTGTGCATTGATTTTAAACATCCGACCTCGGTTGTTGTGAAGTAATTTTAGACAATTGTCTCTATGAATCTTTCCTTTAGACCACCACCATGAAATAACAACGGTTTTTATACGTATGTGTAGGTATATATTTATGTACGCTTACCTCATATCTATCGACTGAAATGCATAGAAGTTTGGTGCTGAATTGCGCCATTTCTGAAACAATGATACAGATTTCATTAAAAAAAATTGCAATGGCATTAGGCAACCATCCAGCCGTTCGAGACCAAGTGTCAGATATTACAAACGATGAATAAATACGTAAATAAATGACACCGGCTTTTCTACTCTATAAGTAACCTGTAACCCAAGGAAAGGACAACGACGATACCGAAATACAAGCACTGGTACCAAAAGAATACGTAACATAGAAAAACATCCACAGGAAGGACACTCACGTCTATAACATAGACGGGTCTCACTTGGCTGTACGGGCGGTAAGTGAAGGCCGGGGCGCGCTCGAGCACGGGCCTGCTGGCCGCGGCCACGCGGCGGAGTTGACGCCCGTTCATACCGGCGAGTGGCGACAGAAAACGACGTCTAGTCAATCGCC
>DWFO01002419.1:0-13764 GCA_018246595.1 Mimoniades nurscia nurscia | reverse complement strand
GGAGTCCCACATACCCATCGAGCTCCCCCGGGTTCGATGGGATGCGTAAATGCATTTTCCTGACGAAAAAAAAAAAGGAGAAATCATTAAATACATTAAATCATTTATTTTATACAAACCCTGTTGGTTAGCATCTTTCCTACGTGTTAATTTCCCTGTGTATGAAATGCGTGTACCGATAACAGTAGGTACTAGGTTAGTAATTTAAATTTCAGCTTTCCGCTGCTCCGACGTATGCTTCTTTGACAAAATGTGAATTTTTAAAATTAAAAATATGATCTGTTACAACGGCGAAGGAAAACATTTAGAATAACCAACGCTACTTACTCACCTCATGTTCAAAATCTCAATCTCAAAATCTGTGACCGACACTTGGCCGCCCTCTTTTTTTATTATGAGAAGTGACTTCTGTTCAACGGTGTAACGATAAATATTTAGAATGTTAAAATGAAATTTCTATCTTTATACAACATTAGTATTCTGGTGATAGAATTAATAAATTTAGTATCCAGATTCATCGGTTTAAGACATTTTAAAACTAAATGCAATAAATAATTTCCCCGTAGCGATATAGCGCTAGATTTGTGCGAAGCTTCTTGTTTTGTATTTAAGCAGGTTTCCGCTCGTTTGTAACAGTCGGGGCGTTCACGGTGACTCATGGAACTCGTTATAAAGTTGGGCCACTTCAGCGAAATTGAGTCGGTTACAGACGTAAAGGTTTTTATTAAAAGTTTTATCGCCCGCCCAGTTGACACAAGCTGCTCAGTGAATTTTAATATGTTTTTGTTAACCGAATATTAATATACTGTATCCGATCGTAAATTATAAAACGATAGTAATATCAAATGATCGTATATAAAAAGTTTTATCAATTCTAAAACACTTTAATTCTTTCTTTTCTTTGTATATTTATTACGTAAAATACAAGATTTAAAATAAAAATGTCGTCACGGAGATCCGGAGATCGAACCCGGTAACTCTCAATCAGCAGTAGCGCCTCCATTTCCTTAACCTACGAGGCTGTCGAAGCTAGAAACTAGAACTACAATAATGAAGTATTTTATTTAATAAAGGACAGGGTAATCAGCAATTTTATAAATCAATCCATAACTCCGTGAATTGTGGCGGAAGACTGTATGGCACTAATTACGATATCTGTACGAAAGAGTTGCTAAAAGTAGTTAATTAGAGGGTACGAGTTAATGTACGTGTAGCAATTAATGAGCGCGTAACAAATAATGAACAGGTAACGATTAATACTTTGCAATAATAGAAACAGATGACTTTAACGGGGTGTGTGTTATAAATCATGAAACAAAGGGAAATCAGTACGTCATTATATCAACGAAGGTGCTCATTAATTACCTCGTTACCGCGATAATTATCCTGTCAACAGCATCACGTTGGTGCCTGCAATGTGTTATTTGTCATTTTTCATTTCACATTAGTTGGCGAGCAATTTGGTGCAACAGTCACAATATTGATTTGCTGTACCTACCTATAAATAGTTCAATTGCCCGATAAGGCAGATCTGAATAACAAATTATGTCACATATACCCAGGGGTTTCTGAACTTGATTCGTGGAGTCTCCGTATGTTATATATTTATGTCTGATATAGTCCTAACATAAGCTAGTAGTATAACGCTTTAGAATTAACTTTCCCAACACCGGGTAAGTTTCCCACAGTTTGCAGTGATATAAATTTTGGTGCAAATAAATATTCAAATGCCTTCTTGGTTCCCAAATATTTTTTATCTAACGGGCATATATATAGCATAGGTACAGGAAATTACTGAATTCAATGAACATTTACAATTCGAGTAGAAATTTTCATTGATTTGTGAATATTCAACAGAACAGAATAGTGCATATCTACATGAGAAGCGGAGAACGGGCGATTCCATTCCGCGTGTAAACATATGAAACCGCAGTTTGCGGAGCCGACGATGGGTTCCAGCTAATGTTTGGGGCTAAGTGAAATTGCCTTTTCTAGTGTAGAAGACAGTCCTAATTAAGTGTAGCAATAACATAGGAAACTGTATTGTCTTAATTGTATTATATTATGTTATCTCAAAAGAAATATACCCACCCAAATTCGCACATATGGTATAAACATAAAAGTATTTCTTTTACGCTTTTACATTGTGTTATTTTTGTTTCAATTTCTTAATTTAATCTATACTTCTTATAACTAAAGAGATTACTTTTATAAAGAATTATTTCTAAAAGAGCTACTTAAAAATAATATTAGATAAATAATTAAATTAAGTATTCAAAACCCTCCAAATTTTGTATAGAATTTTATACATTCCGGCCACAGCCAGTTGCCAAGGGCTCTTACGCGTAACGACTTAAATACCTTTAAAACCATGTTAAAGATCAATTTAAATCAATAATTTAAACAAAAATAAATTGATACTACTTACAAGTTTTACCGTGTATGAGTGAAATGTGACATGAGCTTCAATCTGAGGTTTTCTCAGAGCACTATGACATTGGGTCCTTCGAGGAAAAAGCAAAGAGTAGGTACCTACTCTCCTTCAAAGCCAACAAATCGTTAGCCACTCTTGGGGCATTATAAATGTCCATAGGCGACGGTAACCATTTACTATCAAGTTAACCATTTGACTGTTCGTCAGGCTGAATATAAAAAAATATATATAACACGTAATCCTCAGAGAAGTGTTTTTATTACATTTTACTATCGGAAAGTCGATAATTTATTGACGCTCTCAAGAATAAAAAACACAAGGGACTCGTGTCTTTCCACAACAAGGCGAATAAGAATAGCGACGAGGCTAATGGGAGTCGCAATTGGCACTGATGAGCGAATTAAGGGCCGCCAATTATTCGCTGGAGCACATCGCATTTGTTTTGGGAACTTTTCCTAAGCAGTTCTTACATTGTAGAAACGAGTCCGCTAATGCTTTATTGCTTCTCTTTATTTGTATTGGGATGTTCGAAAGTTCTATGTACATTTCTCTATGGACGTTAGTTGCGAATTATTAGTTAGGTTCGGAGGAAGCGCTCGTAACCCAGATACGGTTGCATATTTGACGAATACAACAGTTAAGCAAGTTAAGTTGTTCCATTTCAAAAAATCCACTGGATTTGTCAGTTCTATAATATAAGAAAAAACTGCATCTCATTATACTATCCCAACAGAACTTCACCGCGAAACAGCACTATTCAGTATAGAACGTGATCTCGCTTAATGATACCAAATTATTGACCATGTAACGTTTCGACTGTACGAATGGCACGCGTGGTGGTAATTAAAATCTAGGTTATGTAGCATCAAGCGTTAGCGATGTGTTTGAATCTGTTTTGGACAGAAAACGCGCTTCACGCTCCGGGCAATGGCCCATTTCGTCTCGTGAGTCTCAATTTAAGCGCAGATTAGCTCAATGTAGCGCTGTAAAACTAGTGCTTTGCCAACTAACATGTTTTTAGAATTACTGTGTAGGTACAAACACGTAGGACAGAAGCGACTCAGTGCTAAATCACGCACAAATCATCACGCTACTCTATCATTATATACAAAAGAAAATAACGATGCAACGGAATAAGTTCGTTTCATGCAAAATTGCATCAAACGATGTATTTTTTTAAGCAATTTAATGATGCAAAACTTCCGTAATAGCGTTCCTTCTACTGCAATAGTAACTTTGCATTAACTAGCACAATAGCAAGCTCGTAAGAAATGTAGTGATAATTAAAAATAAAGTTATTGTAAGGAATAAAGAAAGAAATAAAGAATTATTAACAAGTTAAAAGAAGGATCAAGAAGTAACTAAAATGTAAAATATAATATCGCTCCTTTAATCTCCGAAGAGCCTTAATCTGTAGTTTCAATCATAAATTATAGTCCAATAAAAATAGTGCTAAAACGATAAATCAAAGAAAAAAGTAAAATTGACTTCAAAGTCCATAGCAAAAGTCAAATTAAAAATTCCCAAACCGAACATCATCCCGTAGATAACATTAATCCCCAGTCTTATCTCCAAATTGAAATATCTACTTCAACTTACGTAGTTATTACGGAAATGTAAATATGTATCAAAAAGCCATCAAGACCGAATTCCGTAAAGCGAGCCAGGAAACGTGACGTGAAATTATATTATTCTCAACATCGATTCGCTACTAAGCGGAGTCGAGTACAAGTTGCTTTTACGGTTGGTTATGCATTGATTAACGTCAAACGAAAACGTAGATACGTAATACACAAATGTTATGTATAAAGGTGAGTGCTTAGTCAAAATTAATCCATACGTCAAAGTTAAAGTTTTGTTCAGAAAATCACCATAATTATTATAACTTCTTATATTGTGTTTGCTATGAACAAAACGAAATATACATAATATCACACCTATATATAACTATCCCCGAAGAGGCAGCCAGAAGAGTGTAGTACACTTCTACGTTGTACCGGTTAAATTTACGTCCCACTATGGAATAATCGTGAGCCTATTACTATACATCAGGTAGAAATTCAAACTCCGAGTCACTACTACATATGTATTTATACTAGAAAATCTGAGGTAGAAAATTCCAATAGTATACGACCTATGATATGAACCCTGGTCCTCTGGATCGGCAATCGCGCGTGCAACCACTGCACCACCGGGGCAAGCATAAAACGTAATATGATTCAATTAGTGGTTTTAACACAAGAGGTGTCAAGAATGAAACGTTAAAAGGGACGATGTTAATGTAATGACAGTCAAATAATTTAATTTGTCGATATGCGGCTACATTTACAGTGATACATATTGGAAAGTTGTCTCAGTTCTTCAAATAGCTGTAACGTTGTTTATGGACCCAACCCAGCACCTCTCGATCGGCAGTCGCCTTGCAACCAACACGACCAACGAGGCAGTTTTTTTATATAACTATAAACTCGCGTTTGACTGCTATTTCACTTCGTGGAAAGCAAGATGCAGCCTGGGGAGTAGTACGCTTCCATAGAAAAGGCCTATTCACTCTGGTCTCAATTTATTCCCGGCTATGCGAACTGTTTGCATTGAACATTATATATGTTTAGTTCCGTATTTGTAGGTACATGATAAGCAAATAAATATCTACCATTCTGACGTTCACGCCAGTTCACGTTTGTTTTTTTTTTCTAAATTAAAGAAACAAAGATTTGATAATAACCTCATTAAATGTTTAAAACTAAGTTACTAATAACTATAATTTAGGATTAAAACCTAAGACGTTCATTGCATGAATTGCACCTTTTTATACATTCCACTGTTGGACAGGAGTTTCCCACATTAAATTAGTACTCGTAGACTTATTATTACATCGGTAGATCCGCGAAGTTCAAGAAACCCTATTAGGGTATGAGATAAGGACTTCTAATGACAAATTTTGATTATCAACACAAAGTCCATATCAAGCAGACGAGCGCAGTTGTTATCGTTACGGCGTCGTTTAACCTTTTCCGAGCCCTTAAGGGCGGGACCCGTTCCAGTAACAGAATGAGTACAACAAGACTAATGCGCCAAACCGCTTCAGATTTCTCTGACAGCAGGGAAGGATCACAGCCCGTCAGTTTGATCCAAAATAATTTCGAGGACGTAAATTAAATACCTACAACGAATGAATGGATCCTTCTGGAAAGCGGTGAAATACAAGCGATGTATGAATCCATTTGAGATATTAAATATTTAATGTTTTCGTAGGTAGTTATTAAACGTTGAAAGATAGGTCTACCTACCTCTCCGGGGATAACAGGTATGATGTTACGTATGTTGTGAAACATAGGTTGACAAGTCGTGAAATCATCTCACGACAAAATTTTAATGTCTCTAGCAACATGGATAATTAAAATTTACATGTTAATGACAGATGGTAGTATTACAGTAGCTTATATTTTCACTCAACATAACTATGCCTCATTTGTATTTTGGAATGGAGACATAGGTAATGTGAACCGAACTCTTTTGAAATTCATAATGTTCTCTGAGCTGCCTGAAACAATCGCCGTTTCTAAAAATAGATAGATCGTTCAAGGCGAGTGTCGCAGACTATATTTTACTGTCAGTTATGTCAACTATACGAATAAGACAATGTGGGCGTGAGTAATCCTCGTATCGTGTGATGTCTCGTTTATACAGAATCAAGATGGCCACTTGAACGCCATTAAATGTGGATAGTAGCACAATAATGGTATTCAAGAACGAAATACAAATTGGTCACCTAGTTGCCAATGCTAACACCCATATGGAAGTGCTATCATCTTATACAGAGCGTTGCTGACAGTTTATCAACATTTCATTAGGAAAACTGATCAGTAATCAATATAAAATCATAACAAACAGCATATTTTTATAAGCAGTAATAACCAATTGGTTTATGAGTACAATTTAGTCTTCCCCTCCAGTGGGCAGGAGTTCGAATTTTCTTAACTAAAGTACATTTTATTTGTGTGAGAGATAAAATGCTTTAACATTTTCATTTATATTTTTTCTGTTTCCTTTATAACTTCATTACACGTCGCTATTTCATAACTTCCATGATTCCGTTTTTAATTACATTCGGTTCACAAATGACTGGTCAATCGTTAAGCACTCTCATTTCAAATTGAAATAATATTATTATTATACTTCGTAAATTTTAAGGGTCCCATTATAATAATAAATTTTAACTATCGTGATTTTATTTAGTATTATTACATAAGTACCTGTCAATATTAATGTGTAACGTTAATATAAGCTTAACAGGAAAATATCGGTTTTCATGCAGAAATATTCAGTAAGTTATACTGTTTTAATAAGTAGGTATATGTATATGTATGTATAATGACCAGTAAAAGCCGGCTAGAGGCTTACCCCGTATCAATATCCTCTCGAATTCCCTCACAAGCTCGATTCAAAAATGGAACTTTTTTATGAAAAGCCTTTTCGGAACGAACGACTTATCTTTGTTACGAAGTTGACATCATTTAGCCCACATCGTCTAGGGGTAAATGGAGAAATTTTAATTTACGAGCGATAACCAAATCCTTGATTATAAGAATTTGTAAGTCACATTTATATTACAGTAATTAAATGCTAGCACGAAATGTTAAGTCTTTAAACAAATTAGCAATTCTATTTTCGCTATAACAAAGCGTGGGTGACAGACACACGACTTGAGGAAGCGCTAACAATTAGCATATTCAGCGCTTGTTACTAAACGTCCAATAAATTACAAGCACTAAACAGTATAAAACCTACAAAATTAATTATTTAAATTTGGCTTTAATTTGTTATAGAAAATACAATATCAGATCTCTGCAGTCATTTATACATCCCGCTATTGGCCTCGATTCTATTCCGTAACTTAAGAACCTTGGAGCATACTTCGGATTGAGGGTTATGTACCTACGTCTTAGTAACTATCCGCTCTGTCGAATGTTTTTAAACCTCTTCTTAGGATTCCGACGAGATTTAACGGTTGTTAATTTAACGACAACAAACGATAGCGTTACGCGCTCTTAAATGCTCAGAGCCTCTTGAAACTGCTAGTTGCGATCTATACAAGTATTGCGTACGGCCGGCGTTGATCACTTCACAAGTAGTTTGCCACTTCACATCAAGGCTACCAGAGTCATTCTAAAGTGACTTAGTTTTTAATTTGAATTATTTCTAAAAGTAAGTAAATCAATAAAAGTGTTTGATATTTTTTTCTATATTACCATGATTTTTTTTTACACACACGGTCATCTGATCCCAAACTAAGCGTCAAGAGAGCTTGTGCTGTGGTAACCAGATGGCGGATAAACTACATATATACATGTAAAGATATACTTAAGTAGATATATTTTTTTTAATTATTTTATTTACACCCAGACACAGAACAAATACTTGTGTTAGTTGTGTGTATGATTAATTCAGAACTCAGAATAAATTTTTATTTCATGTGACATTTCAAAATGTAACATTAAAAAAGTGTTGTAATCATGTAAGCATGTATGTACATTAAGGATTCAATAAAAAATTACGTGGAATTAACTGAAGATTCTCGCATATCCGTGTACTTCCATCCTTTTCAAAGGAGACTTAAGAGGACTATATCAGTATCCCTCGCTATTGAGTTTAAATCAAATATTTAACTTTTGAGCCTGAGTGCGACGACTTTTACTACGCCACTGTTCTCAAGATTTTATTTTTTTCTAATATCTCACAAGTTTCAACTTCTGCTCCTTTAAATATAAGATTTAACGTTAGCCATATTACGCCATAATCGTGAACAGCATTATCCTATATACCAAAAGTAAAAAAAAAATGTAAAACGTTTTTATTGTAGGTATGTACTAATCGCGTATGTATCAGTCAGTGTTAAATTAAAACTTCCCAGTATTCTAAAAATACATCATCACCATTATCATCAGCAGCCTATTGCAGTCCACTGTTGGACATCGATATAGGCCTCCCTGAGGGATTATGCTCACAATCCCAACGGTGGGCACGCGAGTTGGTGATCGCAGAGAACAGCTTCTCGCATCATCTACGCTGCTGTCGCACCATGCCACAACCTGACGGCGCCAGGTTTAGTCGCCTCTTACGACACCTTTATCCCCTGGAGTCGGGGAAAACATTCTTACTCCGCCTCGACACGGAAGATACCAAGTTCCACTTCAACTACGCATTTGAACTTTAACTCCTGAAGCAGTGTTATGTCGAGTTTCAGTATGTCAATTTTTTTAGGAAATAGGACTATTATTATATGTTGCATTATTAACTTTATATTCTTATGTAAATAAATCAAATGTGATTAATAATAGCCATCACTATTAACATTCTTTATTTTTTAATGCGATGTTTACTTTGCCCACGAAAGTGTGGTATGAATTCATTTTTATTGGATATTCAAAACCGTGAATTGTATAAAGCGAGCCGCACGAAGCCTTTTATGAAACGAATTCCACCTCATTTCCCCTTCGAGTGAATGAGAAATGGAGGTAGTTTAAAAAATATAGTTTGCAGAGAACCTATATTATTCTGTGTAGCTTTCTCTTAAGAGTTTAAAGTAATATGAATAAAATAGTGTTATCAAATCTTTTGTGTCGTTTTTTATACGTCGCCGCCATCGCGATTATGCATGTACCCGCTTGGAAAATCTCTCACCCGCCTCTCGTCGGCTAGACAATTTGTTAAGGCATTTAATAACCATTTTCCCTCCTACTCCTAACATAACACGTCAGTAATTATAATTTTAAAGTAATTATAACTTAAGACCATATCTACAGTCAACTTCCGTTTACGTAGATTATGTTGGTCACATTATTTGTCACGTACGTATTACGCAGTTATTCGACATCCGTAGAAGCTTTGATTTATATGAAAAGTGAAGTAACTAAAAGGCACGTAACACCACGCCTGTAATTCCCGAGGTGGTGGGCAGATGAGTGTAGTACACTCCCACCTTTCACCGGCTACGTTTACGTTTCCCTATTGCTATACACCGGGCACATATCCACACTCCGAGCCACTACTAGTAAATGTAACTTGAAAACTCCAGTACTGCCCGACCCTGATTTGAATCCAGGACGTCTCGACCGGCAGTCGCACTTGCAACCAACACATTAATGAGGGAGTCAACTAAAAGGTACGTTCAATAAAAAATATTTTCGTTCGAATTTGGAACGTAACGCACGTGGGGTGCGAGTGGGACCTTTATATGGTGTTCTTATCACATCCTATTAACCGCTCCGTCTAAGTGACGTCATCTACTTTTGTTTCACCGCACTATCTACCGTGCGTTTTATTTCACTTAAACTGAAATATTTCAAGTTATTAACTATTCTGTTCAAAATTGAAGAGTCAGTAGTAAATTAAACTCAGCAGGAGCGAGACATGCTTTCAATTAGGTTTCTTATACGTCTTGAAGTCGATAGCACTTTGATGTAGTTTCTTTGGAAATAGTCGATACAACATTGAAACTTCCTTCAAGTCTCTTTACTTGCTTCACTTCGAAAGTTTTTGTGCATTTCAGAATATTGAACAGAGAGACAAGAGGGACAATCGATTTATTACTTTGTTTCAGTTAATTAATTTTAATTACTGATTGCCTCGTTGGTCGTGATGGTTGCACGTGCATGGAGTGTTCTATATTCTACCTCTTCAGGAATTACGGGCGTGATGTTGCATTAAATTTAATTACTTATGTTAAGCCATTTTTAAAACTAATGATTACAACCATGAAGCGTACAAATATCTTTAAGTAACATTTTTGGTTTCTTATAAACGTCATATTTACTATTTTCTTATTAGTATTTGTAATACGGAGATTACCAGAGCACTTAAATAAATTTCACTAAATGACTATTATTTAACACTTAGATAGACATATTTTACACTCAGTGTTATCTGCCTCCCTCGCGAGGGACCCGTCGTGAAGATATCTATGCGTGTACCATATATGTACATAAAATTGTATTTAATTTTGGTAGACTTTTCAATAATATATCTCAAATATATTTATGTAATGCGCCATGACTTCCGCACTCTTAATACACTGTCAGCGGGCTTATTTGCTTATTTTATCACCCACCCTCGTGTGAGTATATCATCATGTTCCCGTTGAGAGATTTTACTGTGATTCGTTCTGCGGTAGAGTTTCTTTTACGCAAAATCAATATCTATTCGAGTTCATTATGACGAAAGATACATTATCTGATATATCTTTTCCTTCACCGTTACAGCAAGTAAAATTTCATCTTAATAAAGACAAACATTTACATGTTTTCAGGAACTCCGGAGTAGAAAGTTAAATTCTTTACCAATTAACCATCACTAGTTAACCACACAACCAGTTAACTATCGCAACATGAGTATCCAATATTGAAAAAAGTGCATTAAAATTTTAAAATTTTATAAATGAATTTCAATACGTACGTATATGCAAAATTTTATAATACATTATTTTATTTAAATTTCACTATTTACATTTAAATGTAAGAATAATTATTTATGTAAAATATCTTGATATCCAGTATAAGCTTAATGTCTACCATATTTACGATACACAACTATACCGACCTTTAGCAATATACATATGTATGAAATGTTTTCATATAAACGTAATATGACGCCTATAATCTCTAAAATGTAAGCAGAGAAGTATATTACCTACACTTCCACAGTTCTTTAGTTACCTTTACGTCCCATAACCATGGCCACTACTAGAAATTTTAACTAATTTGATCCCGAGACCTCTTGATCGGCAATCAGGCTTGCAACTACTCCACCAACTAGGCAGATCAAATGTTTCATATTTTAACGTAACATACGCCTGTCATCCCCGAAGAGGTAGGCACAGGAATATAGAAAACTCCCACGTTGCGCCAGTTACGTTTACATCCCATTATGGAATAGGTGGTGAGCCTATTGCCATACACCGGGCCCATATCCAGACTCCGAGCCACTACTAGAAATTCATATTTTAAATAAAAGTAAGATAGCCTGCCTCATCAAATATGTAAGTGAAAACACGACACCCTTCCGCCAAGCTTCATTTGCAACCGAACTTCAACCTGCAGCGAAGTAACGATACGGTTTGAATATTTCAAGAGCCCCGGCATTTTTATGAGCACAATAAATAAAACACGGCGATATAAATATTCATCAGTGTGCAAAGTTTTATAAATTAATATATTTTATCTTTTCACGAATAGCGATTTAACGATAGAGTTGCAGTGTAACTGCACCGCAGTTACTCATTTTCGGCAATTAGATTCCCTCAATGTGTGCTGTAAAGGGTATTTAGTGCGATTCGTTACTTACAGCCCTATTGGCAAATAAACGTAAAAATGTACGTATGTAAGGTTAATTTTGAAATTAAGAAGCTTGAGAATAATTTTCATTATGCCCAACGATAGAATTAGTACGAGCTATACGAGAATAACTACAAACGAAATTTTGTATGATCGGCACTACTAAATTTTTCCAATTTAGATTTTTCTAGTAGCGGCTCGGAGTTTGAAAATAGGCCCGAAGCATGGCAATAGGCTCACCACCTATTCCATAGTGGAATGTTAACGTAACAGGTGAAACGTGAGAAAGTTCTACATTCCTCTGCATACCTCTTCGGGGATTACAGGCGTGATGTTACGTCTGTATGATCGTCGACAAATCACGTACAAACAAAGACAAATTTCTACGCTCATAAAATTATTATTCGTCATGATCTATACTGAAATTATGGTGTTCATTTTGTTACTGGAGCAAACTCATACAACAGTCGACCGCGCTCTGCATTGCTTAGCTTTGTCACAGTTACGATCGCTCCAAGTATCTATGAATGATCTGCCTATTATCATTAAGCAACAGCAGCCTTTTCGGTATTACTAAGCTATCTTGAGCAGTTTAAAATCATGCAATAAATGGTTTCGCCAAAATGTACTATACTATTATGTGTCAAACACTGGCCGATGGTGCAGTCAGAAGTCTCCGAAACCATCGTATATTCATTATACATATAAATATAGTGATAAGTGACGTAATAAAGGAACGTCAGTTCCGTGCAGCTTGGGATGCTTGACACTCTGTGCTCTTTATTGACCCTAAAGGGGACCAGGCGTAATTTTATGATAAAAATAATTTGTAAAATATTCAACGCGACACCTTGATATAAGACGGATGGTAGATGCTGGTTATATAATTCTTAATCTTTTTAACTCTATGCTATTACTGTAACTCGTAATTAGCTGTTCTGTATATACTAGCATTTCTGCGAAATGGTTGGTCTATGGCAGTTACAGAAGATAGACGATATATTTATGTATAACTTCCGTCTCAGCGGCCAATCTTTTACGCAGCTACAATTGACAATGATGTATCATTGCAAGACCACACGTTCACACTTCGTTTGAATTAGGAACACTGATTGAACAATGAGCACCTCCGGTATTTATCCACAAGTGGTTTAAGACAATCATATTTAAATAAAATTGCTTTAAAATTTTATCGTATCGCGAACTAGACTAATAATATACTACTAAGTAATTAGGTTTATTACAAAATAAAATAATTTAAAGATAAAATTTGTATCTTTAAACCCTAAAATATCACGAAAGAATTAAATGTATGAAATACTGATTACTGTCTTACAAACATCTATATAAAACGCTTTTATGTTTGTAGATAATAGACAGAGATATTTCAGGCAATAATAAATTTTATTTTAATCCTCAGCGTCAGCTTCGCATTTGTGACAAGTATTAGATAAGGATGTTGAGGTATTGAAGTATCAATACACCTATGAAAGAGATGAAGATATCTCCGGCGCGACCTCATTGCAATCGGCGGGAGCTCATGAAGAAGGACCTCGTGTACATCCGAAACTAGTCAGGCCACCTCGTAAAAATGATAAAATTTATATGGACTTTCCACAGCGTATATCTACAATAACATCTACGGCATAGTATAAGAATCATACCACATACAACATTTCGCAAGCATCTACTCAAAGCCACGATACAAATCACTGTGTGTCATACCGAATTTACGATTGTATCGTTGCAGGATACAGGGCGTAACGTACTCGTATCATGTCGCAAAGCCAACAGCGATGCAGGATTAAATCCGCTACGTATTACCGGTACGTGTGTTTAATATGCAACGGAGACGTGTGGATCAGATGTCTACGCGCTACAATCAGACGCGCTGTTATCTGACATGAGGCATATCAGACTCAGAGCATGTCGATAAAAAATACAAAACCACGGGTATATTCTTCGACATGAGCAAAGCTTTCGATTTTGTTTCTCATA
>DWFO01002418.1:0-13766 GCA_018246595.1 Mimoniades nurscia nurscia | reverse complement strand
GTGAAACGTGGGAGTGTTCTACACTCCTCTGCCTACCTCTTCGGGGATTACAGGCCTGAAGTTACTTTTCTTTTTTCTTACTTTATTAGATAATAAACGGAACGTAAACCTAACGTCACGTTTGCATCTCTCCGAAGAGATAGGCAGAAGAGTGAGTACACTCCCACGTATCACCAGCTACGTTATATGTCTTATCATGGATTAGATGGTGAGTGCCACATTACATTCCAGAAAACCCCATCCATTACATAATAAAATGGGATTGGTATTTTGACAGATGATTTTAAATATTTAAAACAATGTTTGATTTATTTTGCTTTCAATTAATTTTTAAACACAAGAAAAACTGAAGTAACACTTTTCCTTGAAGTATTTAAAATTGTTATCTTTAGATTATATCGTCATGCCAGGTGACTTTATGAGGTAGGCAGAGAGCACAAAGTGCAAAATCTCTGACTTTATTGACGTGACTAACGTCTACATTCGTCACTCCCCTTGTATGCCTACGTCGAGTTTGACAGCATCTGAAATATAATATCTGAAATATATAATATGTTGTTATTATATTGCAAATTTCACACGTATTATAATTGGAAAGCTAGTGTAATGAAATTAATACATCTGATTAAATTATCCGCTTGAGATAATTTGCGTGAAATTGTTATTTTCCGGCGGCGCGCCGCGCGACGATCAACCGCCGTGTTCATGACAATGTTTGTTTAATACCTGAAATGTTTGTGTGGAATATTGGTGTCGATGTTATGTTAAGTAAACATGTTAACATTATTATGAATAGCGTTCATCAGATTTTATGTTATGCGTGTATTCGGGTAGCGGGCGGTCTTGGTGGCTGTTAAATAGTATCACTAAGGATATATGGGAAGATTCTAGAAGACGGTCGATATTACGATTTTTAATATTTTATTACGTGAACGGTCCCAAAAGCGTCTGCCGATCGAAAGAACCCGGGTTGGATCGTAGAGTCGACCAACTTTGGGTTCTTCAAATTCGCAATTTTTTTCACTCTCAATAGGCCATCACCTATTCCATTCTGGAACGTAAACGTAATTAATGAAACCTAGGAATGTACTACACTACTCTGGCTGTACCAACGGCGAGATACACACATTATGTTCAATTTATGTGTATACCATAGTGTATACATATGTATGTAGATGTGCCTACATACTTATGTATATAAGTATATTCATAGCAACTATAACACAAGGAACATTTGAGTGGATTTGGTGATGTAAAAACATTATTATTGCGTAATAAGTGAGTAATAATAAAGTTAATATAATTTTATTATACAATAAACTGTATATACATATCAATGGAATTGTAGACACGAATAAAACAAAGGGGAACGATGCGCGGCGATAACCGCCAAAACAACCGATACATATTTACTTTAAAAAAATTACTGATTATTATGTTATTTATCACAAGTAGTAATATATTATATTTGGCTGTGATTATCCCTTATACTTTGAATAACATAATTATTGCCAGGTATAGTACAAAAGTTGCCCGCCATTTTGAATTTCTAATTTGTAACATGTCATTCTTTAGAATACTCCACTAAGTTCTCTAATGTGTGTAAAGTCTGCCAACCTGTAGTTGGCCGGCGTGGCAGGCTGAGCTAGTTTCGAAATCCGAGTTTCGTGATAATTTTACCCTATTTAGCAAGAAAAGATCGGGTATATTTTTGAATATTACCGTTACTTGATCACAAGAAGGTCATTTTCGTAATTATTTTACATCCACTGCCTCATTGGTCGTGTTGGTTGCAAGCGCAATTGCTGATCGGGAGGTCCTGGATTCAAATCCTAGGCCGGGATTGTATTTGTGCCTCCGGTGTATAGCAATAGGCTCACTACCTATCTCATAGTAAGTTGTAAACGTAACCGGTGCAACGTGGGTGTGTACTACACTCCGCTGCCTACCTCCCCGGGGATTAGAGGCGTGATGTTACGTTTTGGTGTATATATATTTCTAATAACTTTCTTGTTTGATTATGTTAATTTATAAGGATAAAATATCAACAAATATGATATTTTACAAAGTTTTACTATTAATTTCGTAAATATATTTTAAACCATGGATTTAGTGAGCTTAAGACCATACTTAAAGCTGGTTGCGAACGAGCGCTGGCTACGAGTTTTCATCCCGCAGGAATACGTAATGTCAATCAACATAAAACATACATATATTGAACATTGAATTGACATGAATATAATATTGCTTCTTTGAAAGCATTAAAGGCTTTGATACTTGCTAAAGAATTTCTAAACGCGACAATGCGACAGATTTAAAATAAAATATACAGTCTTGTAATTTTTCTATACTTACATGATTATATTGAATTAATATAATTTTGTAAAAAAATCATATTCGTACTTAAACATCCATTCAAAATAATAATGATGTGATGAAATGTGACTTACAAAAGAGTTTCTCCTCTAGTATTCAATACAAATGACATTTGCGAATGAATACTATGACGTCATAAGAGAATTATTTATGCACATTTAGCCAGATGATAGAATTGATTCTATAATCTTAATAGACTTCTACGTATTAGCTACACCTGGATATGATTCCGTATAGAAGCCCTAAGAAACATTACGGAACTGGTGTGTTTATTATATTCTTCTACATTCATCGCTCTCTTCTTGCACGCCGGTTTCGGAGACTGCAACTTCTACTTTCAGGCCTGATCATGGTTGATCGTAAACCGGTTTGTTCATATTTGGTACACGATGTATACCCTGCAGCAGACCTAGTGTGACGATATTATAATAACTAATCGATAATAATTTACTATCTCTCCAAATACATAAATAAATGATTAGATTTGAGTAATTTTACCGTCAATAATATTTCTTATCTTTTGTCCTTTCACTCGACAGATATCAAACCCAGGGTGCTTGATTTACATTAAAACATTTTCAACTGAATGCCACATCCAAATATAATGATTGTATTTAATTATTTTGTCAAGAAGTTGTTTTTATGTTCTATGTTGTACCTGCCTGCCTTATATAATTATAATGTTATGTGCAAGAAACCAATTACCTAAATCGATACGACCGTCTTTCGACTTGCTTTTCTGTGTTTTGTAGCTGTATAAAATAAATTTATAAAATTCAGTCGTTTTCTGTTTACTGAATTATACAGTTAAAGTTAACAGACAGAACCATTATATTTTATATATCACAGTATTACCGAAAGTTAACTTTGGGGAAGGAAATAATAGGAACATAAAAGTGTTCGTGTTTATAGATATTTTTATTTCCGAGAATGGCGGACGAGGTTTATGTTTTGACAAATATGTTTACGATCAACGCGAATTCGATGTCAAAGCTTCTGGCTTTGCGTCTTTAACATAAAAAAATCAATAAGCAAATAAATAATTATAATAATTCTGTTTGCTACGTTTCGGTCCGAATTGTGGTTGTCGGTCGTGATCACATTTAAATACTATTTGAGCATCAACGGAATAAACAAATACAATACTAAAGATATATAAATAAACGCGAGAGTGTCGTTGTAAAAATGTGAAAGCACTTGCTCGGTTGGTTTCGACTAGTAGAGAAAAATGGCAGATGATACAGATGTCTGGTACAAATGGATCAGAAGCTGGCTGATGGGGGAGTCAGGTCTCCGCAAGCACGTCAGGACTGTATGGGTAGATATTTGGGATTTGGTGATCTCTGCCTACCGTTTAACCTATGCCTCTGGCGTGATGGTAGCTGTATAATAATAATGATACTAAATGTTTTTGTACGTCACTAACTGTAGCTATTAAGTTAATATGTTTAGTTAATTATGTATAATCTATGTATATCTTAACATAAGTGCTTATTTTAAAAAAGATGCAGAAGCACACCTATGTAGTTTCTTTCGCCGCTTCTTCTCCATAGCGAGGCATTTTCCGAAGCGGTGGTAGTTTCTTCTTGACGTACAAAAAGTGTTGTAATCAACCAATTTTGAATAAATGATATTTGAATTTGAATTTGAGTTATGTGCTTGAAGTATGTCAGTAGCCTCACAACCATTATATGGGACATACTCGTATAACTAATGAAAAGTCGGAGTACTGTGCTCCGCAGCTTAACCTGTACGAGAAATTCAGGCGCGAAGTTAACTTGAAAAACCTAACTTGAATCAAAACTTCAAAACTTTCGCGACCACTTTCAACGCGACAATACCTTAGTTACGGATGAAACTTGAAAGAAACAGATACAAGATGATGTCACAGACCATTTAATAGTCACCTGATTGCCTGCATTATTATGAGATATTACTACAAGTTTCTATAACCATCAAAGGGTATGAAGATATTTATACACTTCCGTCAATTATATAACAAGCCTCTGTTAGAAAATTCACCAGAATTGTAAATCGGCAACGTGGTACGTGTCAGCGAGGTAGGAATAACAAACGTTGTTTTAATTTCACCCTCGATGTTCAATATCGGCGATCTTTAAAAACCCGTCTGTCTATGGATGGAAAATAAAAAGAGCACCGGGATCTTTCTTCTGCGGAGCATTGATTGCGCTCCCTACAAATTTTACTACGCCTTTGTACATAGTTGAATAAAAAGTCGCTTGGTAAAATGCCAGCAAGATGAAAAGAATAGCTGGTACGCTATAGTGGAATATTATGGGAGTACGGAGGTTCGCGCGCTGCCTGCGAAGTGAGTGCGCTGAATGCAGTTTAGCGATGTGGAGAGCAATGTCGATGTTTCCCATAGAATGTATTTTTAAGACGATTTGCAGAAATATATTTATTTTAATATAGCAGAGGTCTGCGTCATGAAGGCCTACAACAGTGGATTGAGATGAGCTGATGGTTGATGATGATGAGGATGAGGGTGTTGATAGTGGTGAGGATGTTGATGGTGGTGGGGATGATGAAGGTGGTGAGGATGATGATGATTTACTTTAATATAACACTGTTATTGTTTGATGAAATTTAATGTAATCACCTTACATATGTAACGTTGATGGATCTTGTTACTTAGTCAAGCTCTAGACTTCCTTGAATAACGCATGTGGGCATCTTTAATCGGATACGATCCATGCATTTTGCAGTTGTTCAATTCAATTGTCGGTACCTAATGTCTGTCAATTGTGCCGTGCCTGTCCAATGTATTAGATCCGAGAGATCAAACAATGCATTGGTTCGAGTTCAGGGAAATGACAAACAATGAATAAAAAAATCATTTTTAATAGCAAACAAAGCTATTAACTTTTGTTTGAAATTCATACTTTTTATTGTTATTGTCAGAATGACAGTGTTTTGTCAGAATGAGAAAGGCTCAGGCCACTGTCAGCCATGCTAGTCAAGTGCGATTTGTATTGCTATATATTTGATATCGACTATTAATATGACTACGTATATATATACAAGGTCATTGTTGTCATTAATGTTATTCATTGTGGTTATTAAACTTAGCAGCTCAGCTGGACGTCGTTGGATCGATTCCCACCAATTGTGTATGGAGATATCTTAATACATTTATTTAACGTTAATATATACATTATTATATTATTCATACGAGGAGCAGCGTTAAAGACGCATGTAATAGGAATATTTTTACATAAATGCCTGCGAGCCGTCAATAACAGGGTCAAGGAAGAGTTGCGACATGTGATTTATAGAATGCTTAAAATATAGGTTGATATGAGACTTTGATTTGTTTCCAGATTATTGACAGAATCAGTTTGCCTTTTTCAAAATGTACATACATTTCCATGGAAATACGGTTCAAATTTTATCGTTGCGTATCGTCATAAATTATTATATTTATGTAGTTTCTCATTTACATATTATTTGAATTATGATGATTCAAACCTAACTTCAGCAGCTGTTTTATCATTAGTTTTAAGAACTGCCTAGCTCAATTATAGTCCTTACGAGAGTGTGAATCAGAGTTTGTAGGGATTTCAGCCCACGACCTCTCGATGGGCAGTCGTGCTTTGCAGCCACTCAACCAACGGGGCAGTCAGTACGCATATAGTCAGTATAGTATAATTGTGACTGTCATAATAATCATCCTATACCATATATCATCAAGTTATTCTGTTGTTCGTAAGGATGGTTTCATCATCCTCATCATCATCCCCACCTGTGCTGCTGCCCGGGCCAGGGCACTATACCGCGATCTGCCAGCGCCGAGTTTAGTCGGCCTTACGATACCTTGTATCTCAGCACGCGGTCTGGGAATGTATTCTTACTCCACCGGCGTTTAACGATGGTTTAATTACTCATAAAGTCAGCATATCTCACGTATGTTCTTCGAGGTAGTCCGACTAGCTTCGGAGGTACTCTACATAACCTCCCGCCACAGTGAAGTCTCGATACAGACTACAAAATTTAATCATAATATATATTGGCACCCACGAAACCTTTAATATGTCCATAGAGTTGTTATTGAGAGGAATGAGTTTTCTTTTTTATATACTGGAACATAATATAACAAGTAGAATGGAGCCGCAAAATTATTGTCATCAGGCTTTTATTAAATACATACCAACGTGTTTTACTATGTATGTAAAGCGAGTCTGTATTTATACGTCCGGATAGGGCGCCAGCGACTCTCAGCGTCTGGCCACCGCCCACTCGACATGCGAAGGTCGTGGATTCGCTACCCGTAGATAGGCTTCTTTTGTGAGCTGTAACATACAAATAATCTTTATTTTTGTATTATTCCTACACGTATTTAGATCTCATTGCTATTATTAACTCACCACGCTACGTACCTTATGGGGTAGGCAGAGAGCACTGAGTGCCAATTATCTCCATCCTTTCAAAGCTGACATGCTTTTTCTACATTCACCGCATCCGGTACACACCCACGCAAGTTTGGGACACTTGTGACTCCTCAGATCGTATCTGACTTATTTGGTCGAGATAGGAGTCTTGGTGTTGTTTGGCATGCGGTGTTCCACAGCTTCAAAGTCTGGAGCGGAAACGATTGAACGAAACCGATTGCGGTGTGAAGGGTGTGTGCCGATCCAAATAAATATTATTCAACTAGATAATTTTGTATACCTACCTACATTTTACAAGAAAAACAGTTACAATTATTACTAAAAGAAATCCTAGTAATAACTTCTACTTAAGTTCGATTATCTTCGACGTATTTAAGTGGTCTAAGTAGAATGAAAAAATTCTTTATGCAGGTTTCCGTATGATTTTTATAGAGCTACTTATAAAATCAATTGTATAGCAAATGAGGTATCGACAACATTATAACCCATGTATTTAATAACTTCATGAGGTCCTGGGTTTAAATCCCGGGTCGAACACTATTGGATTTTTCAAACTTAGATTTTTTAGTAATTCTGGGAATGTGCCCGTTGTATGGCAATAGGCTCAACACCAATTCCATTGTGAGACGTAAATGTAATTGCTCACACATGTACTACACTCCTCTGCCTACATCTTTGCGGTTTACAGGCGTGATGTTACATATGTAATTACTTCAAGTGGCCGTTAAAATACAATTTATAGCTATGATTGTGAGACGATTAAAATTCTATCGTCTCATAAATGCATAATGCACTCTCAATAAATACGCATTCATTTTGTGCTCTGGTTTAATATCGCATGATGCTTCGGCGCGTCGCTAGAGAATGCTATCAAATGGCGATTTACTTTGAGGGGTTCCCGCGGGGCGGCGCAGTCGGAGGGCGCGTTTAGGGACTCCCATCACATGCCGCGAATATTCCGACGTAGTATTAGATATGCATCAAATAAAAATGTACCTCACAGAGATGTTTGTTTCTGTCACAGATGGTTAGAAAGCTACATAGCCGTATCTGTAATATACAATATTTTGTGTATATTGCTTAATAAGTATTGATTAATGACATCATTATTGAAATTTATTGATTTAGTCAGCGATTATCGTAGTTACTGAAACGACAATACCTAATAATGTGAAATATATTTATTTTGTCCGAAAATGGTGAAACGTGAATGTTGAATATAGCATTAGACGGGAGATGACATCGTAAAGCTAGGAGACAGCCGGAGCGTTCAAATCGAGGCCGCTGATGGATTCCCAGTGTCACCGGAACCACGAGTCTACGATTATTTAATTCGAGTTAGCGTAGTTTTTGCTGGATTTTCTTCCACTGTTTGATCCATTTCGGAGTTCGCGGTTCGATCTTTTTTATAGAATTTCCCATTTTACGGCAAATTTGCATTTCGGTTTTTACGCGAGCTGCGCTTGACAGGAAATGTGGGTATCTCCAATCTCTACTGTCAGAGCCGAAGTTTAATTCACGCTTTCCTACTCGTACATATGTTTATGTATAAAAATTATGTTCCCCAACGTACAACGAATATTTACGAGTACGGTGTGGTGTTTTGTAAACATTGCATAAAAATGATATTCCTATATTTAAGGTATGTATATAGTTGATAAGAGGTATATACATCTGAAGTTATGAAGGGAAATTATTTTGCTTGTTTTAATTCCCCCTTTGCATAAAATAGCAACAGTTTCGATGCAATATTTTATAATACTCATTGTGAATAGAATTTGATGAATACGCGAAAAGATATACAATCCCATGTAACATACATATGTACATGTATCCAATACAATGTGATACAGAACGTAGATAGCTTCCCCCCTCCATCAAGACAACACGTTTTGGTGTTTTTGTTTGTTCGTCCCTCAGCGGTCGTACGTAATTCCCTTTTTTGCAAAGGAAAGTTAGGTGGAGAGGTGGCCCGTTTTACACAACGTTGTGTGTATCTTTAGACATGTGTAATTCTCACTTTACGGTATAGAAAGCCCTTTGCGGGGCCCTTTTATTGAATTCCGCGTTTGTTCGCTAGCGGGAAGTTTGTGGTACTTAACTATATTCCAAAAATTCCTCGCAACCGAACAGAGTCAATCGATGTATTAGGTACGTTCCGTAGTACTGGAAATGAGGTGGTCGCATGTTAAGAGATAATGTCCAATTAACTGATAGTAGCATAGTGTCAGATCCGTTTTGAATATCAATATTTATAACACTCATTAAGATTTATCTGTATGTCATCATTTTTAAACAAGTTCTCGTTTATATTACAATAGGTACTTATGATACTACACTGTTCCTAAATTTCTTATAATTATTATTTCTGATACCTCCACGAATTTCCATACAGTTCTTTGTATTTGAGGTGATCATTATAATAATCAATTTATCTAAAAGATTTTATCAAATAATCTTTATTAAGTAGTCTTATAGGAGTTTTTAATGCACTTGAATTGACGAGTCCACACTTTTATAAGATTTAACCTTACAATAAAGACGAATAAAAAACAAGGATAAAGCTACTAGAAAATATTTTAATGTTGTTTCAAAACAAGCTGAAATATGGTACTATGGTAATTTTGAACTGAACTTTAAAAGGCGCTATCGTAACCTTAGAAATTTATTAGTCTATTATTATTGTGATATTATCTCGACAACTCCTTACACGGTCGGCATAGTCCACTAAATGAAAAATATCTCTCTCCTTACAGACCTGACTAGCTTTTTCTTGACTTAACACTCTTGTCTTTACATTCCTGTTCTGGCTTACGCTACGGAATTCTTTGCGCATCATTCCACGTTTGCAATAGCTTACTAATAAATTGTGCAGGCTTATCATCTTGTGTATTTGATAAATCAACGATTGGCAAATTCTTTGCAAACCGTCTTATCGTTCACTGTATTATGCACATGGTACGGGTTGATATCCTTTATAATACATCAATCATGTACAACTTTTTACGTGATACACGGAGAGGTCGATGGTCGATTCTTGTGGTTGTTTCTTGCTAGATTGTTGGCGCCCTGTTGTATTATGAACGTAAATGATGAGAGATATTTGACTATGTTCTTCATCATCGTCATTATCAGCATTTTTGTCGTTTCGCTCATGAGTCCGTGTTACGTGTCCGTGTCCGGGTTACGCCAGTAGTCTATCGCGCTGGCCAAAAGCGGATTGCGACTTTTCACGCTCCTTAGAGAACATAATGGCGAATTTTAAGGTGCGCTGATGTTTTTCTTCTTTGTCATTGCAAGTAACGTTTATTGTTAAATTACACATTTTATTTGAAAATTATTATAGGCTTTTGTCAATTTGTAACAGATTGAAAGATTGAAGTATTTTTTTTATTTTAATCTCTATTTAGAAAAAATATCATATCGTGAAAAATTTCATAGAGACTCTTGGCACCGTACCACGAATATGATGATAGATGCAAGTATGCCAATGACAAGAGCAACTGTTGAACTATAGAATGATTCAAGTGAATTGGGCTGCGAACTGAATCATAACAAATGGTGGCCGATGTGACGAATGGCCAATTGAGATACCAGGAAATATAATATATATGTAGTACAATTATACTGTCTAACAAATTCTTCATTCGCAATTAAAATATTATCTTGTGTAGGAAATACAGTAAAAGAAATGGTGCGACCACCAATTAAACGTTTCCCAGTTGACGAATATTGTGCCTTGATCCTTAAAATAATAATTGAAGTTGTTGATTATGGCGATTCAATACTTAATATTGTAATAACCCTAATATGGCTATATCCCTTATTCTCCTGTTTTTACGCTCTTACCTTTATGATGATCATAAATACGAGTGTATGCATCTGACACTAATATTTTTGGGGTTGAATGAAATAGTAAAAAGTCTTAGAATTTGTTTATATGTATATATATATTTCTAGTTACATTAACTTGAAGTATCAAAGCGACAGTAAAATCTTCGTTGAAATCGATATCTTACATCGTAAATATTCAACGCCGTATCATTTAACACAGAGAAGATTTTCTTATATAGAAAGTATCAAGAAAATAGTCATGTTAAAGCCTCTTTATGCTATAAATTCCGTGCAGTAAATGTTTAAAATAAAAAGGTTGTTTAATGAACTCCGATATTATTTCTTCATTCACCGAAACATTGAATTATGATACGAATAATACTTTGCTCAATGACATTTATTTATACTCGTGGCACAGATACGAGGTGTTATATTGTACGCTGCCATAGACAACATTTGCATGAACAGACATGTAAGAAAATAGCTTTAACACTTCAACATTCATTTCACACAAAGAAAATCGTGCTTACTTGACGCATGGCTGCTCTTTGTATGAAGGATACTAGAGCTCCAATGAGGCTATTGTAGTAATTGATAAATGATGTTCCTTATAGTGGTATATTGTATAAACTAAGAGAATAAATCTACTTTATTAACATATCTTGTTTTGCATTATTCGAATTTAGCTATGAGGGTGGCATTCCGTTCATTTCCTATATGCAATTTGAAATTATAAATTAATACTCACTTCGTTAACTGTTATTTTTTATTAATTTCTAACATATTTTTTTTATATTTTCTTTAGTACGCTTTATGAGTAATATGGTATTACTTCACATAAATTCGCTCACGGGGTAGGCAGAGAGCTCTGGGCACCAACTATCTTAGGACAAAATTATCTTATGATAGCAGCAAAATAACTGGAAACCGGAAGTAAGTGAGATATGCGGCATTAATTTTATAATGTGAACGCTGCCTAAGTTATATCTGGGTTAGGGCGCGACCAGATGCGAAAAACATAGCCATCGGGCCGCTGTCAGCGCGCGACAAAAATATCGTGGTGTGGGATCTAAAAGCGATTTGTCATCCATCACTGGAGACCGGCAACGCCAAGTGCATTCTCATGTCGTCTATGACTCATTAGACAATCGATCCCCGCTTAAACCTACCGCGCCTATTTACTGATTCAATAAAAACATTCATGTAAAAATAGATTTATTTAAATAATACATATATTTTAATTATACATTTGTTTGAGTAATACATTTATTAAATACATACATCCTCGTCTGTCAACCTGCACTTGGCCAGCGTGGCAGCTTACGGTCTTAGCCGCTTTCACTCTGGGAGTAGCCCGTACCCAACAGTGGACAGCTAGAGGGGTCTATATTAGCGATGATGAATATATATTTATTTATATACAGTTCTATTATTTGATAAATGAATTGAATTTTAGCAAAGTAAAAATGTTCGTATACATTTTGGTATATGTTTATTTAGAAATGTGTTTTAATAGTTTATTAACTCCTCGACAATAGCGATAGTACCTACAGGCTCTATCTAGCTTAGAACCAAATGATCGTGTTAATAAAAAAAAAATAACATACAGAGGCCAAACGTAGACCGCATATTGATTTCAAATCATTCAGACTTGTGTTCCGTTTTCCGGAGTGTGGAAGTCGTATTTAGATGTATTATGCTATATACTAAGATGTAATTACGAGTACCAAACAACTTAAATACTGTGTCTCGTCTTTAGGGAGAGTTTCATTTATGTTACATAATTTAATTTTAGTCCTATTATTACATCATAACGCCAAATCCCTTGCGAGGTATGCAAATAGTAAGGAGAACCGAATTTCCTTACAAACATGATGTGGTTTATCTTCACTTATAACAAAGAAATCCAATATTTCAGGTTTGAATCTTATCGATCATTACATACTTATTCCGGCTCACTATCATAAAAAAACACATTAATTACATACCAATGCCACTAAACGTTTCGTCCTCGAAATGTTCCGCAGACGCAACGTGACTCAGTCTTGCATGAACTCGTTTTGGAAACAATCGGTTGGCCGAAAAGCCATTACATTCTTTCACAGCGCGCTCAACTTGTGAAGGGTTCACGCGTTTTCATTATGAAGAAGTAGCTATCGGTATCAGCTTAAAGTGGCCCATTGAGAGCGGCGGGCCCCGCTTTTTTCCCACAAGTAAAATGATCGGGCACACCAACACCGACATAATACGCCATATTGGTTCATTGACACGCGCCACCAACTTGCCTTCGATCTAGATCGTATAGAATTACATTTCACTAATGTGGAGCACAACGTTGTTAAGCACCTACATTTTGCTTATTTACGTGTGTAAGCGAAAATAATAGCTAGTGTCTGTTTCAGCCACTCAAAACCATAATGTGCCTGTTTTGTTATATTTAATAGAGATGTCTGACACGTGACCTGGCATATAGGACGTGGAGATACATTTTGATTTATTGCTCTGTAATTATACGGGCGGTGGAGGTAACAACGAAACAAACGTGGTATGATGTAATAATTGAGTTATTTCTGCAGTGATTGATCCTTTGAGTCATTGTACGTTGATGAGTCGACCATTCATTTCATCCCCTTTGAGTGCTGCGTAATGAAAAAATCTAAGCCGTTTCAAGAAAAATAACGTTTAAAACCCGCATATTTTTCTTTAGCGCTCCGTAGAATTATGATCTTGAAAATATTTACTTTGCCGCAGAGGCGTCGTCTTGGGGACACTTTACTTGATGATACCTGCTTTGACACGTGTTTTGTAAGAGCAAGTAGATTAGCGCGACTATGATTATACGTAGATCCGTCGACGTTAATACAAGCGTCCATATTTTTAATATTAAACCGGTGTTGATGTTATATATCAAACATTTCTCTAGTGGCATAATATTGAAGTTTAAAAACGTAACATTACGCCTGTAATCCCCGAAAAGGTAGTCAAAGGAGTATAGGAGTACAATTCCACATTTTACTGATTATATCTCACTACTTAGTCAATATTAATGAATGGGCCGTTGGTGCAGTGCTTAGTAAACCTGACTGTTGCGCCGGGGGTCGTGGGTTCGATTCCCACCCAGAATAAATATTTGTGTGATGAGCACAA
>DWFO01002417.1:0-13768 GCA_018246595.1 Mimoniades nurscia nurscia | reverse complement strand
GACCCGGGAATCGAACCCAGGACCTCCCGTTCGGCAGTCACACTTGCAACCAACTCGACCAACGAGGCAGTCAAAAACTTGTAAGTACTTATATAAAAAATTTACCCCAATATGAGTATGCGAAGGTAACCCGTCTCTTAGCAAAGAAAAAAATCGGAACAAAATCGTAAAACGAGTCCTGAATGTTTAACATATTAATTTATTAACACTTCTAGCTAATCACTTAACCCATAGCGCAAACTACAATGGCATATACTACTATCATCCCGAGATAAACAAAGGGCAGTACTGTGTCATTAATTTATGGCCACGCCACTGCAGGCGCACGCGCACGTCGTGCGCGCTCGGCAGTTCTATGACCCTATACCTACAGTTATATAGTACCTACTAACAAACACCTCGGAGACATATTGGTCTGAACAAAGTGCAGAAAGTCCTTTAAATAAGGACTCAATACACACAAAATTGATAACAGCTGATAGATAAACATTAGAAATGGCATTTTATTTAATTTCAAACTTTGTCATTATAAACTGAATGAAAATAAATATCAGATCAATTTAATGAATGTAGAAGAAATGGAAGAAGTCGGCCTGAGCCATACTAGGTGTAAATCTTAGTAGGTATATGCCTAATCTAAAGGGAAACAGACGTAAAAATATGTATATATGTATGTATCGAAACAAATTCACTTTCATCATTGGGACATGCTTAATTGATCGATTAAAAAGAAAATCCCAGTTAAAATCCCAGCGCTCCTGTAATAAAAAATTGATTGTTACATTTGGTAGATATATTTTTAGCCCAATTTCGGCACGAGATGAAGCGAATAGGAGACAGCTGGTCTTGTATAATATCAGACTAATATCACCTGTTCAATGTATACGTTTTGTGAACTTAAAATTCAAAGATAAAGAAATATAGAAATGCTGATGGAGGTCAAAAGTTACCGTCATTTTAATATTTTATTACATAATAATTTGTACATACTTTTACAATTTGTTTTTTAATCCATGTATGGGCAGTCTAGAACGTTGATGGGGGCAGGCAAATCAATATAAAAGATACTCGTAAATATTCGTTTTTGAAATATTATGAAAAATAATTACGTTAATTTTGTTTTAATAGAAATCTATGGAACACATTGCTCTCTTTTTATCCCGTTAGGAATCTGGCGTGATTATGTAACAATAATTACAGTAATAAAAATATATCTAAAATTATGCCTCTTAAGGATGTTCTCGGAACCGTATTGTAAAATGGTCCAGCAGTGATTCTGTTTAAAATAAAAATAATAACGTTGTTTGCTTTTTCCATGCAAGAATCTATCTAGCATGAAGCTTTGGAACCAACGGGAATTGGTTATTAAAAAAAATCCACAACGAAAACAAACTGGCGGTACACGTATGATTAGGTATTTCAATTTTTTTCCCACCAGTAGAATGTGTTGTAGGTAAGCACCAAATGCAGAACTACGCCTCATTAGGCTATAAATAGAAGCCCTGGCCATTTATGAACAATATAATAGTTTCCTTAATAGTCTGCGTGTGCGTGCAGTGTCCGGGTGTGAAGTTTTGCTTACTCAAGTTTTGCGGGACTTTGTTTTGGTTCTAAATAATGATTTCACGTATTGTCGCCAACGAAAATATCTTGATTTAAATGTAATATATAGTGTTATATTATTGTTATCACTGTAAAATTACGCCAGGTCTTTTGCGGGGTTAAGCAGAGCGCACTGAGTAACTATTATTTAATGGTATATCTTATGTGAAGGACAAGATCTAACACCAAGTTACGTGTATAGGTAAGCATCGGCATTAAAAATGATAATTGATTTCGTAAAGCCTTTGAGTTTAAACCTATCTTGAAAAGAATCATTGTCAATGTAAACTATTTTGTAATACATGTCATATCTTTGTTTGATTTTATTTTCTTTTACATACTACAAATTAACCGAATCATTGATCTTGTGGTTAAAAGCGCCACTGCTAGCGAGAGATCCTGGGTTCGACCCCCGGATTGCGCAAAGCATCATTGTGTTTTCTATCTTGAAATTCCCAGTAGGCGCTCGGAGTTTGGATGTGTGCCCAGTATATGTACAACAAAAGGCGCAATATTAAGCTTATAACTGGAAGCGATAAATAGGAATGATACACTCCTCTGCCTATGCGTTCAGGGAATAACAGACACGATGTTATGCTAAAAGATAAACTATATAGCGCACGTAATAAAACTGCCCTGATTTTATGCCCGGTACACGGGCTAGTGGAATCGGTGAGATAGCATGTCGAGCTGCGAACATGTTATATTTTCCGTATTGTTGGCGCGGAACGAGCGGACAGACGGCCATTGTTGGCGCTGCTGTGGAAACGGAAAATGAAACGGAACAACGACGTATAATCAGAATGAGATATATGAATAAATCTGATATTCCAACATAAAACGCAACAACACGCCCGTAATCTCCGAAGAGGTAGGCAGAATAGTGTAGTACACCCCCATGTGTCATCAGTTACGTTTACGTTTTACAAAGGAATATGTAGTGAATCTATTGCTATATACCAGGCATTACGACTCGAGGTTGCACTTGCAATCAATGCGACCAACGAGGCAGTCATATAGCAGTGTAAACATTGTAAAAAAATAAGAGTTACGAGTATTATAAGTACCTACAGTAAATGTTATTAACTGAACAAACATTATCATTAACCTGTTGGCTAGCTTCTTACTAAGCTTAATCAGAAGTTAGGGGTTCGATTCGCATCCAGTACAAATATTAGTACGTTAGTAAATTACTATGAAACTATGATGAATCGAATAAATCTAATGCTTAATTTTTTTCATCAAATATATAGGTATATCGGCGCATCGAATTTACAAATAAAAACCGTAATAATTCTCTTTTCTCACATTTAGGTACTTATATTTATAAGAAGTTCTAACGTGAAACGTTATGGAGGATTTTCTTTCATTTCATTTTCAATTCGTTGTCAAGCTGTGGAAATAAAACGCCACACCGCGCTGTGCCTCCAACAATGACATAACAACGTACAGATATCCTTCCGTGCAACCAGTGTTATACCACTAATGGTTGTTCATGTCTATACATGTACTGTTACTACTTGTTCAATTGTAATTCCTTTCGCGCTCTTTAAAAATAATGATTGAATAAAATCGTACTTGAATGATGTTATACTTTATTCGCTATGCCTTTTGTTAAGTGTACAAATAAAGTTCATGCGAATATTGCATATTATGTTCTAATAAATTCATGTTCATTATTCATGAAATTTAAAACTTAGTTATATTTTCTGAAAATATATATAATAATTACTAATACGTAATAAGTAATAATTATAAGTAATAATTAATAATAATCCTTTTTTGTTATAAAAGCAATGGAGCTGTTTTAATTTTGTACTTTCGTCACATCATACTTGTATAATGAACTAAAATTGATTTTGTGCCTCTGCAGATCATTTTTCTCGAGTTTTTACTAATTACTACAGATTTAATTGAATTAAATAATAATAGACCTAATTCTTATCCTTTATTTTATTCTAACAATATTTTTTAAATTTGTAATAGGTACAGAATAAGCGCAGTAGGTCTCTAAGGATTGAGATATTTAGAACTCAGTGCACCCTACCCGCCCCGTGAGGGAACTGCCGTGAAGATATGTATATGTGTACAATTATTTTATCCATTAAAGTCAATTTAGCAAATATTTGCAAAACTCGTATCAGTTATACGATTTATTTTATTTAATAACAGGTCACAAAGATTACAATAGAGATATTCATTCCAACGTCGCGAGGAAGCTCGCGATTGCATCGGGAACTCTATTACTAGACCGTTAGCCGTTACCAAAACTCTATTAGTTTTATCGTAAAATCGCTATCGAGGCTTCACGGGTGGCTGGCTGCGTCATTCCTGCATCACTGCTCCGGATATATCATGTCGAATTATTATTACAAGTAAATGTGAACCATAACGCCGTGACATAAAGTATAATTTAAATCACAAAGTTATGAGTCTGCTGCTGCTGACGACCGATAAAGTTCTTTCCAGTGGATACAAGACCGCACTGTGTAGCTGGTGTGTGAGATAAAGAGATTTGACTTAATAGTTTTTAAATCTTTCTATTAGCCTGCGCAAATCCATATTGGATCCGGTGATTGCTTTGACGAAATTTCCTTCATTTGCCAGTAAGTCAATCATGACATGATGGCGAGAATCGTGGAGTAACTTGCTGTTTTAGCTAATGGAAGCATCGTGAAGAAACCGGTATAATTCAAAATTTACCCATAATCTTTTATCGTCTGCTACGTTGGTCAGTTGCTTGTTGGCTGACGTCACACACCTCAACTTTGTCACGTACAAAACAAATTTCACAATTATGTCATATATACGCGAATATTCACAACCGGAAATGTGTCATTACAAAAATCAAATGCACGTTCAGTATTGCTTCTGTGTCAAAACAGAGAAGTTTAATAACAATTTCCATTCCAGTCCATATGTATCACAAAACGACCATTGAAATCTATATAACCGGAATTAGTGCTGAATTTCGCATTGCAACGTTTCGATACGGGCTACATTGAATTAATATATCCTATTTTCGGGTCCAAAACCGGTTGCATATTGAATATTCGGTTTTGGTTAAAAGCATCCTGCGACAATCTCTGAATGTGCAATTTGATTTCAAATTATTGAACACGATATTACTCGTACATCTCATGTGTAAGCTTAGATCCGGTGCCGGATCGGACTACGAATCTCTGACTATCATGTATGTAGTTCTATTATAATTTTACTAATTCTTTCATAAATTGTGTAGTAGATATAGCTGTTAAGCCGGGGTCGTGGATTTTATTTCCTTCTAGAATGAATATTTGATCCGATATAATCATAATCGACTACCATTTGGGACAATTATTTGTGTAAGAAGCAGAAGTGTTTGTCCCGGATGGGACTTGAATCCATGACTCCCCGCACGGAAATTTCGTTTATTAACCACTGGGTCAACGGGCTCGTCATGAGTATGAGTGGGTCGGCAATTCAGCCACTTCATCATCTTTTATTCAGCTTTTAATTAAGCTTTTAGAGACACCCAACAACCGGATCGTTGGCGAGCGCCCTTATTTGTAATGTGTCCACATGCACCAATTTTCACGCTAAATATTAGCGCAACGTGCAATTTTGAAACGCATTTCTAAATGGATATACTCGTATAATTAAACTTGCATTTACATTGCGGTAAATTTTCGCAGTATTTAAAAAATATTTTCGATCTAACAGAGATCCACATAGCAGTGATAGCTTAGTGGTTTAGATTTAAGCCTTCGCTCTGTGCGTTCAAATTAACTGGTCAACTCTGTGCAAAAATTCTGTGTTTTAAGACTAAATACATTTTGCTTTAATGGTGAAGGAAATTATGACGAAGAAATCTATTGACGCCAGAGTACTCTTTAATGTCCTACAATGCATGCGATGTTCGTCAACCTGCACTCCGCCATCACGCCTGTCATCCCCGAAGAGGTACACAGAAGAGTGTAATGTACTACCAAGTTTCATCATGAACAAATACTCCCATCATGGAATATAGGATGAACCTATTGCCATACACCGGGCACAAAACCAGACTCCGCGTTTAACTAGAAATTCTAAGTTCCGAAAATTATTTAGTGCTTGACCCAGATTTCGAATCCAGGACCTCTCTAATGGCAGTCGCGTTTCTACAACACGACCAACGAGCAATCTTGTTACCAGATGATGCTAAGTGACACAGTTACTGACTACTAACTGAACTAACTTACACTAGCAGACCTATCCTTGCAATTTTGTTCGAAGTATCACAGATGCCACATCTAGCACTGACCCTTCTTGAGTACTATCTGCTCAATTGCTATTCTTTACACAGAAAGAAGAGGCATTTTAATCTGCTCCATCATTATCCATAACTGTTTATTACTATAAAAGAATTAATATGTAGTTACATACCATATCTTTTATTACAATCCTACGCCGCTTCTCTGCCTACCCGGTAACTAATCTGGCGTTATCGTATATAATATTCCTCTACAAAAGATGCCGATAAATCTGAAACTGCAACTGAAAAGACGTTTTAATGTCGTAAAAGTCATAATAATATAAAAGTAAAATAACTACCGTTAAAATGTTTGATCTTCCAAAGTAAGTAGATTTCAATGCTTAACGAGCTCTACGTAGAGTCAAGCACGCAATTTTGTAGCGTTCACTAAAAATGTTATCGCTTATTAAAAACTTGAAGACATTTTAAAAATATCAGTTTCGCGAGCACTTTCTGGAAATATTTTTATGCCAACGTCGTATGTTTACCTCGAAGAAGAAAAAAATTGCACGAAATGAATAAGAAGGCAATAAGCTTGGAGATTAAAAAATAATGGAAATGTTCTTAAAAATATTGTAGGGTTTATTAAAAAAATCTCATTTTGAACAGTGCAACGACAAAAAGGTTTATGATGATTGACGGTAGAGAAGTAGACATGGCTTCATTCTGTTAGACAGGTTTTTTGGAGGTTAGGAGGTTAGGATGGATAGCAAATGATTACGCTAGAGGCTTAAGAGACGCTTATCATCATCAGCCTATTGCAGTTCGCTGCTGAACATATGCCTCACCTGAAGGGTTATGCCCACAATCCCCAAGCTGGGCATGCGGGTTGGGGATCGTATAAGCGGCCAGGGCATTTAACTATGCCTAAGCAGACCCCGCCATTCTGAGACCTGCCAAAGACGGACTTAGTCGCCTCTTACGTCGCCCTGTATCCTGGCAAGGGGTCGGAAAATATATTCTTACTCCGCCCCGACACGGATAATCGGTACGATCAGCTACAGATATTTGCTAGATCTGGAGAATTGACCACCTTGGAGAGTATTGCCATGTTCACCATTGACCCTTGTTCGAAACCTTTACAGTAGCGACAAGGAAGTTAACTGATGCACAAAAACAGAATCTTCCTGTTATTGTGCTCTGCACGTCATTGTTTGCCCGATTATAATTTAACCCTAGATAATTACACATTACACGCATTTCCACTAAACACATTAATCAAATAGATATTCAAACAAATCACACAATGCACTTCCCAGCCGTACGGTGCGCGGCCATCCAAATCTCCACATAGCTTAAAGGACATGTTCTAAACGCCCATTTGCGATTATGCGCATTAATAATTTTAGATATAAGAACATCTTTTGTCGTCATAATCTTAATGGCGCTGCCGGGCAATGTTCTTTATTTGAATTTCGAAATTTTGAACGTAACAGTTAATGCTCAACTTTTTTAGTTTAATTTAATTTCTTTAATATTATAAATGCTTTTTCTTCGTGTAGTAATTATTTTAAAGTAATAGACGAAACTGGTACAATATTTCATAATTTATTTCGCACATGTACTCGTAAATAAGTTTTACCTTTAAAACAATACCTATACTTATCGTTTACAGCTTGCGGTAGAAAAAGTGGTTCTAACAGCGAAATGTACATGGCTAGGAACAAGAACAGCTATTGTGTGTTATATTAACAAAACCAGCGATTATCCACGCACAGCGTAAATAGGAATGAGAGATTCGTCACAGATAATATATGTAACTGGAATTGTGGTTATGCATTCGCGAGTATTAGAATTCTGGCAATACTGAAAATGTACATGGCTTTAACGAAAATTACTATTAGGCTAAAAGTTTATTACACTTAATGCTCATCGTGTTATTTTATAGCCCGTACTTGTAGTATATTTCAATATGCAAAGGCGCGATTAGCCGAAATACAGAGCTAATAAAAATAATGTCCCTAAATTATTACAAAAATGTTTAATGAGTAACATGCAACCCACATACGTCCAAACGTCAGTTGTGTTGACACGCGTTCAAAATTCGAACGTCTCATTCGGCTTACTACGGTTTCCGTAATCGATATCCACTCGATTATCAGTATCGTGTTGCGGCCCAGCTAACGAGGAAAATAATATTCGACACTGGCCACAGGTGTCGCGTGTCGTATTAGAAAAAAAAAACTTTACACCTTAAGTGATATATGAACATTATTATGCAATTCGAACCTTGTTGATATGCCTATAGAGTTTTAATTAGGTTGCATGAAAAAAAGCGAGCTTAATAAAGCAACTTTTGTATCTATGCAATTTATACTCTATTCCTGAAACATTAAAATTCAGAATGTTATAAAAAAAATAGATGGTATTATGATGAATATATGAACTTTGCTGTCATTAGAATATAACCCTTATATTATGTATTGAATTTATGAAAGTGACAAGAATCACCAGGTTTTATGTTACCATAACGTATTCAGTTATAGTAATAGTAATAATCAATTGATGTTATATAAATATCAATGCGTAAATATCAATGATTTTGTTTTGGTACTGAAATATGTAGAAAATTAGTAGACTACGTTTTTCGTTGTTCAAACTATCACCACATTAAATATCATCAAAAACAGTTCAGCGGTATAAAGGTCAAAGCGTAGCAAATTGACAGACAGAATTACTTTCGAATTTATAACATAAATGTGCTTACACATATGTGCACACTTTACATATGTGCCTATACATGACTATATATAAACATTATAAACCGACTTAACGGATGTATGTTTTTGCGGAATGGCCAAACTACTTCCGGACCTATATTTTCGAGGTCCATCTTCATGAGTTCCCACCGATTACAGCGCGGTCGCGACGGAAGATGTAAACATTGAAGAAGCAAAATGTCAAAACAGCCCCGTGACATACGGAGCAAAAGGACGAAGTCTTAATAATTGGACAATTTTTACTCAACACAAATCACTTCATTACACAGTTGTCCGTGTGTAACCAGCCATGAATTTAATCATTAACCGCACGTTAAAACAACGGAAGCTTACCTGAAGCTTTAAATGAAAACTTTCGTACAAGGGTTCCAAAACCCTTATCCGATTTATTTAATCACAATCTATCAGTTCTGAGATTAAAACCGTTGTAAAACCATGGCTCTGTGGGTTAGCGGTGGAACATTGCGAGATGCGGCCGCATGACAACCCCGGATGTAGGTAACGTTTATTACAAAAGTTCTTGTTGCTAACCCTGGTCCAATTTATACGTGTAAGCGATCAGGAGATGTTTGTGCAGAGGAGTCGTCTCATACTTTTAAATTATAACACTGTGCATTTAATTTTGCTACCAAACATTCCTTGCAACATTTCGTTTGGCTTTAAAAAGGAGACTAGATAAACACAATTACATACAATGCTTAATAATTGAAGATTTGATTATCGATAAAATCATGTGCCAATGTATTTTTTCTCCTATAATACGAAAGAAAGATAAAATGACTAGATAATATAAGTTGGAAAAATCTTACAGTACCCGTCCCGCAAGAAATGTTTTAATTCGTAACATTTTATCGTTACATAACGATTTTTCTGTCAGTTCGTTCTACTGTAAGCTGCATAAAAGAACTTCGTTCCAAAAAGAACACTAACAAAGCATTTAAGCTTCGTTTAATTTCAAAAGTAGAATATTACAGTCTTTAATCCCGCTCAACCTCTCGATTTTAATATTATTCCGATCTATCTAAGGGAACAAAACAATAACAAGATTTTCGCATCTTTTACTTCTAGTTATATACGAAAGTTTTTCTCTTTCTCATAGAATAATCATCACAAACCGTTTTACGTACTGCTTAATCCAAAAAGTTGTTTCACTACAAGTACCCGACATCTTTTGCTACGATTAGATAACGTTGGTTTCTAATAACGAAAAGTACAATATAAAAGCTATGAAAATATGTAATAAATTTACAAAAGTATGAAATTTTCTACCCACAATAAAATTGCATTTTATAATCTTTCGCTAATCTTTTGTAAATTACACCGTACACAGGAATGCGAGGAATGGTCGAAGCCGAACATACCTGGGTGCGAGCACTAGTTTGTGCATAATTCATGCTGTGTCGAGTCACTTTGATCTTTCCGCTAATTTCAGGCAAGTTATGCTTGCGCTGAAATATATTTCGTGCGGCAACGAAGGAGTAATTTCCGAAAACATACAAACTTCACTGTATACACGTGTATGTGCCTCATGATACAAGGCTTGGTACTTGTGACACTAACAACGCGCTTATAAATTATACAGGGGACATATATGTACGTATATCAAAGTACTTTTTTATGAAGTTGTCAAAAGTTTTAATTTCATTTTAGAAGCCTCCAACTTAAACATGTGTACTCCTAAAAAGCCAGTCGTGAGCGGAAACGCTCTGGTAGGATTACGTCTGTCATTATCGATATTGCGAAGTAGCTAGCCAATTATTAGTGTAGTTTTTTAATACAGCGTAATATACGGTAGCGTAGCGTAGCGTGGCGTAGCATAGTGTAGTGTCATAATGAGTAGCGTAGTAGTACCTATATTCTGCAATTTATTCATATAAAGGTAATAGCATAGTACCACGCTTGTTCTGTGTGAATCAATATGAAAGGTCAATACGTGTAGCGTGTCCATCGACGAAATCTAACAATTACTGTACCTGTGTACCCACGAAACTATGTATATCAATTATTTGTAGCCTTCCCAGATATAAAAGTTTTAGAACAAAATGTTCCCCGTGATCCGATAACAAACTCCACTCGCTAACATGAGTAACGAAACTAAACTAAGTTATATACCTAGGTAACTAAGTCAAGCGTTAATATTCCGATAACGAAATTTACGAGTATTAAGTTCACAACCTAATTAAACATTAGTGAATACAATTAAAACAATTTTAAAAGGATGAGTAAATTTTTAAAAGTTTTTTCATAGAACAATCGCAGGAGAATAATCTTATATTATCTGACGCGATGCAAACTTTTAATTACGTCATCAACGCTCCAACGAAGTTAATTTATATGGAGGCCTGCGGGCGGCGGTTGTTATAACTTGATAGATATTTTTTTCACACATTTTTATTCGCAGTGTTCACACTTCGTGAGTTTTTCCTTGAAACCAAATGAACATTTACATAAAAGATTCCATCCAGCAGTGGCGTGCTATTAGCTGTGATGATGATGATAAAAGATTCATAATTTTTTTGCACTCTTTATTGTGACACCTTTAGAATAAATTTACTAACTATAGGTATACTAAATTCTCGATGAGACTCAATGAGATATGATATTTTTGACCAAAAGATCTCACTATGTATGTATGTAACACCTTCTTTCTAAAAGAAGACCAGTTTTCATGAACTCGTGAACCCGTGAACAATAAGTGTTGATGAAAACTGAAAGTACAAAGAATCTTCGACCGTATTCGTGCAAATTATCTTTCCAAACCATGTTACGTACATATTGTAGTCACATTTTAAGAAATAACATTTATAAACATAATACATCATAATACAGCTATTCTGACCAAATACGATGCAAATGTTATGTGATTAGAACTAGATGACTAATACTCTATAGTATATGTACATAAATACAATACCTACTGCCTTTTTGGTCATGTTACTTGCAAGGTGACTGCAGATCGATAGTTCCTGGGTTTAAACATCGGATCGGGCACTACTGGCTTTTTCTAACTTAGATTTTCTAGTAGTAGTTCGGAGTTTGAATAATATACGCTCGGTATAAATAGACTCACCACCTATTCCACAGGGGGAAGTAAACCTAACTGTTATAATGTGGAAGCTTACTTAATACCCCTGCGTACAGCTACTTTATGATATGAATACATAGGTATTTTTATATATAGTTTTAGTTACGTACACCTTACATCTAGATCACCGTCTTTTATTCACAAGTATGAACTGTCCGCTGGCACAAAGAGCATTACTTATTTACTTACGTTCGGACAGACGCCATAGCGGATATATAATTCAGTTTACGACACCTGAAACACAATGTCGTACATTCGACTATCACTTGGAATATCCTATACGGAATGCGCATTGTCCTATTTGGAACGCAGCCAGAAAAGTCCGAACATTGCCTGCGAATATCCAGCGATCGATATAGAAACAATATCGTTTTTAGATCGTTTGAACACACTTGTTAAATGATTTATTTTTTTATTTTGTTTGTGAGAATATTGACTTTATTAAATACGACTTTATTGAATATTGAGTTTATTTATTAAGTTTATTTGTTACATTTGTTTGTTTTTTAATTTGTTACATTGTTAATTAAATATTTGTAAAATTATGTATGCCTCGTTAGTCGAATGCTTGCATGCGCGACAACTGTTCCTGAAATCCTAGATTAAATCCCGGGTCGGGTACTATTAGGTTTTTCTTACTTGATATTCCTAGTAGGGGGTTAGCAGTCAGCTCCTCCCCTCATTCCAGGGTGGGATGCACGTCGTCACAGGAATCATAGGAGTGAACTTTTATGATGATGTTATAATAAGAAAATTATAATAATGCAATTATTACATCTGATTCCAATTACAATTAATGAGTTAATCAACACTTTATATGACATTTCGTGGAGTCCAAATTATACATATTAACAATTAAAACGCCGCGCCGGGACGACGATAAAATCATGCGTTTCTCATTAAAACACGCTCAGATTTTAATTTGGATGATAAACTTGCGAACCTTTTTAGCACAAACTGGCAATTAAATTTAAGCTCGGCGGTAATCCTTTTTGACAAATATAAATAAATGAAATACTGAAATCAATGATAAATGTAAATTTAAGCTTCGTATCGTATCAACAGATGACAATAAAGTGTATTAGAAAATAAGAATTCTTCATTTCAAAGTTGACATTTTATGTTATTTATCAAATGACATGTCGAGACTATTATATGTATGGTTTACACATATAATTAATTGTATTCATCATAATTATCAAAAATAAAATGTAAATATTATTAATAATTTTAATTAACTTGTCCCCTAAGAACTTCGTGGCTAGGGGAAATTTTTATCGAATGTTTATACTTTAATTATATATTATTTACACAATATGTGAATAAATTTACATCCTCTAATAGGCATTATATCTAACTTAAATTTGTCAAAGTCATTATCACGCTATTTTAGCATTTAGGGTAGGTAAGTAAGCACTTTGTACAATTTGTACTTAACTTACATAAAACTTACATTTGAGTGTATCTACGAGTACAATATAAGTTTCACTGCACTATACATATATCTTAAATAAAAAAACGTTTGTTACATCAATATACCTTTCCAAATAATTTACAACAGAGCATAAAATATTGAATATTTTCTGTATTAGTGAAAAAATCATCGGGACCCTGAAATATTTTTAAATACAATAAAAAATGTGACAATACAATGCACCTACGTATAAATATATTTATAATAACATTTTCGAAGATGATCAGGAGCCATCTACGCTGATAAATTTATTCATGTATTAAAACAAATATATTTATTATCTGTACATATTTTTCGTGTCTTAATAACATCCCATGTTGATACCTAAATATAAGATACAGATAAAACTGGTAAAGATTTATTTGCTCTGCCCATACCATCGTTCATCTCGAGTCACGCCACGTCTTGATAATGAACTTGTTCAATATATCAACCATATCTTAGGGATGCGATATACATTTATATACATACATTTCAATTATTATTACATATATTGTCGTGATAATGTTCTCTGCCTAACCCCTGAACGACCTGGCGTGTCGATATGTATTTAAAAATACATGAATATACGAATACCTTCAATCGAAATCATATATAAAATTGAGAATTAAAGA
>DWFO01002416.1:0-13769 GCA_018246595.1 Mimoniades nurscia nurscia | reverse complement strand
TCGTCCACATCCATCACTCTCTTCATACATGCACGCCGGTTTCGGAGACTTCTGACGTCCCCATCACATAAAACCCTGTTTATTTGGTCTAGATAGGTGAGTCTTGGTCTCCCTCGGCATCTGCGTCCATAGGATCGCAGATAATACATCATATCAAAGATATCAACATAATTATCAACATACACAATATCAAAACAAAACATAAATTGTTACGGTAACAATTCCCTCGCGGTAGGGATTAAACATTCCCGGGCGAGCCATAAACGTGTTTTACCACCTATAACTATTCTTGTTATTAATGTCATTTATGTAGCTTAGTAACACCCACATCTAGTGTATTATGATGCGATATATTGGAGATAGGCTCATTTCCACTTATGCAAAGTAACCGAGTACCGCGAATCACGAGGATTGAATTTAATGTTGAACATTCAACCGAGTTATTTAATACGAGTGAAACCTCTGCAAAAAATTACATTATTTCGAAAAAAGCATTGCGTTTTAAACTTGTTACGAAAAATGAGTCAGGGAAAGAAGGCACCGTACGATTGTCGTGTTGATAGATTTTATGTATTTTAGAGAAAATCGGTATATTTTTTCATAATTATCAATGTTACTATGGACCTGCGGCTGGACACGGCTCCTTCGTAAAATGAGATGGATTAAGGCCACAGTGCACTATGTTAGCGGAGGACGAGTTAACAGTATACTATAGTGCATTTTGATTAAGACATTGCTGTTTTAATATGATACTATGTCATGTACGGATCCATTGTGATTAGGTTTTAATACCTCCGTCAGTAAATGTTATACGTGTATATAATTCTTTACGTACATTTTCCAATCCAGTTGCCGTGGCGCTGTCGTTTTTTCTCTGCTGGGCTCCATTCCACGTCCAACGCGTGATCGCTATCTACGGGAAATCCTTGGAGCATCCATCGGAAACTTTTTATACGGTAATTTTTTAATTTTTAACCTTTTTGTCGTAACATTGTTGGATGTAGGCCTACCCTCATTCAAGGTTAATTCAAGGTTCAAGAAGGTCATATTTGGCCAAGTGCGGGTTGCTGGTAAATTATAATTTATTGCATTTACATTGTAGGAGTACTTAATCGCAAGTAGATTATATACAGTAATTTATGTTTACGGTACCGCATTTAATTTTAACGGCGTTATGATTTCTTGAATACGTCGTGGTCACCGTTAGTATGTAAATTTAAATTGTATAGTATAATTGTTAGAAATACTAGTCGTGGATTTAATTAAATTTTCATATCGTTTTTAATTAATTATTGTGTTCATTGATTTGTTTGTAATAACAAAATACAATATACTGTGTATAAGCAAATATAACATAACATAACGTCAGAATACTGCACTGGATGCTCCCGTTGGTGCACTGGTTAGTGAACCTGACTGTTGCGCCGGGGTTCGTGGGTTTGATTCCCACCAAGAATAAATATTTGAGTGATGAGCATCAATATTTGTTCTGTATCTGGGTGTAAAATAAATCTATTTTATATTTATATGTATATATGTAATTTATCAGCCGTCTGGTTACCATACCACAAGCTCTGCTGATGCTTACTTTGGGATTAATAATAATAATAATATTACGCGTAATAATACTTATGCGTATTACAAAATAATTTGTGAACAACATTGAATCCGTCCCATACAAGGCTTTATAGGGTCTATCCGAAGGTAGCAAGAAAGCTCGACTTGTCTTTCGGAGCAGGAAAATCTTATTAAATGCTACACCGGTATGTTTCCTCTGATCTGGTGAAATGACTAAGTCGATCATTTCCTCCCATTGATAATCTCTTCTATTCGAAGAGAATATTTCCAAGAAAATATTAAAGTAATATTTTTAGCGTAGACAGACTCTTATTCCTCTACCGTTCCATTCATGTTTATGAGAGAAAAATGGAAATGTAATTCAGATTCAAAAGGTTTTATTGAAACTGGAAATACGGAAAATACTTTCAAACATCAACTTTATGTAATTATAATGTTATCATAATGATTTTGTTATGTGATTTAGATGGAAATAATAATACACAAAAACTTAAAAAATGAATTATTTTCCGTTTAGATTTATGATTCTTGGAACATGCTATCCTCGCAACTACATAAGATACAGACTTTAGAGCAAATAGAGAGTTAGATTTGAGTGAATTTTAATTCTGCATCAATATTTTTGCAGAATTAAAATTCACTCAAATCTATAATAATATTTATAATGGGTTATAAAAAATGCACAGAACAGATGCCCGTTGAGCATAAACAATATGGTCTTTAATTTTAAAACTATGGAACATACGAGTATACAGTTAGTACACATTTGCGTCACTAGATGACGTAAGTTATACAGGAATTAAATGTATTTCTCATTTTGACTAATGTGTATTTTAATACGTAACATATGTTTACTTTAATTTAGGTAGAATTTTAAACATTTAATTATCACTTGACAATAATTTGTCATTCTGATAATCTTCAATTTTTCCTCTATAAATAATGTAGGTATTTTAATTTCCGCTCAAAGTTTTTTATGTAACCGATTCTTGGAACTTTGAAAACTTACTATTCGAATAAGTCATAAATTTACTATAGAAAAAAAATGCTTATTATACTAAAATGGAAATTCGCACATAATAATTAATATGTCGCTGCAATAGTTCTTCACAAGCTGACAATAAAATAACAGTATTTACTCTACTCTACAGTCACAAGTGTTAAATCTTTTTATTCACGTAACTTCACCTGTAATCCCCGAAAAGGTAGGCAGAGGAATGCAGAACACCCCCACGTTTCGCTGATTACGTTTACGTCCCACTATGGAATAGGTGGTGAGCCTATTGCCATGCATCGGGCACTTATCCAGACACCGAACCACTACTAGAAAATCTAAATTAGAAAATTTTGTAGTGTTCGACCCGGGAATCGAACCCGTAACCTCCCGATCGGCAGTCACACTTGCAACCAACACGACCAACGAGGCAGTCTATTTATTCACGATTATATTTTACTGAAATCTTCTTCTTTTTATCCTTCTACGACATAGGGAAGACAGGTCTATGAATTTGTAATATTCGATTAAACTAACCGGATAACTTTCATTGTAGCGGCGCCTTTTTCTTTTCTTTGTGTAGAAGTACGATAAACTTCTTTTTAACATTGCATAGGAAATACTCAAGAGAATAAATTATACGAACTTACAAAAGGCAATAAGTGCACCATTTATTTTATAGTGGTATCTAATGAACTACACTCCTCTGTGCACCCTTTCGGGGAATACAGGCGTGATGTAAAAGTGTGTACTATATGTGTGGGCTATCAAAGAGCACGTTTTTGAAAAGGGCATTTCAAAGACATTTCCTTTAGTTTGTAGCTCTGTATCACAAGCTACGAATCCGTTGTTGGTGTTCTGTAAGAATTTCATTAAACGAAACAGAACTTTTGCTTACATAGCTACGTGTGTACATTTCCCTTTTGTCTCATACGAAGACGAGATTAGTCTCGTATATTAGTATTGTGAACATAGGTAGACGTTTGGAACGAATCCGTATAGTTTGGCTTATTGCGCAATTACGCGTATCGGTAAATAAAGGAAAGTTCGATGGGCCGTTAAGCGATGCACGGGTAATATCTTCATATCGTGTGTTACGAACGCGATGAGCTCCCTCGGGGAACTTGTAGGTATTACACATGTAATTAAAAAAGTTTCGCGACGTTAGCAATCTCAAGATTAAATTGGAATATTCGTTTCCGTGCGCGCTGTGCGGGCACTTTCGTATGGTCGTAAGACGCAATGGAGACAACTATATTGCTTGACTTATTCACTTTTGGTTACCCTACTAGCTGTGCTCGTGACTTTGAGACAAAAGTGACCCTGGGATAAATAATATATAAATCTAAGTTAAAAGATGTTAGTTCTACATAGGATTTAATACATATCGAATTTAGGAAAAAACGTAATAAAAAATGTAACATCACGGCTGAATATGACTCAATAATTTATTTTTTGAAAGTATTTCATTAGCTTCATCATTAAAAATGTTTGAGTTTTCTTTAACTGAATTGAAGGAAGGAATTTTTTTAAGCAATTTCAAAGCTTTAAAGCTATTTTAAAATTTAATGTTATTAACAAGTAACCCTTCTTCTGCTTCTGTAATTATGTAGATTACAGAAAGATTTTTTTTGGGATATAATTATAAAAAATATCATCTTTCCTCTTTACGGCTTAAGATATCTACGTAATAAATGTCGCAAAAATGGATTTAGTGGTTTTACCCGGAAAATGTAACAAAAAATTAGCGTAATCTCATTTTTATAATATTAGATTGGATAGATATACATAGATAATAAGTTACTATAATTTTAATGTTGATAAAGCTGGGGAGTCAGGCGTCTCCGAAATTGGCGCTGTCAGGTGTGCTACGATATATTATGCCGTCTGCTTATTCCGTATGGAACATGGAGTAGTGGTATAATATTGATGATAAATATTAGTTACAATATTACGGTCCATTTCATATTAAAAATCTGTTTATTACAGGCACGATTCCGTCAGTTTTCTGTGAAACAAATTTTCCTTGCAAGTTGCAACATGCGGTGTAAAAAAACTGGGTCTAATTTTATTATACATGCATAGGTATACTTCGAGAAAAATATTGGCACGAACGCCTCCTATTGCGGTCTTCTTATGAATCTTGATCACGTTTGTTCCGTTATAAATTACGATGTCGCGGTTTTCGAATACTAAATCCTACGTAAAAAATGATGCAAAATACTGTATGTGAACTGTGAACACATCACTCAGTTTGATGGGGACCATTTAAAAGAGTGAAGTTATGTTTTCAAATATATATTTGTTTGCAGGTGTACATTGTACTGACTTACTTATCGGGCGTGCTGTACTTCCTCTCCACCGCGATCAACCCGTTCCTGTACAATATCATGTCCAACAAGTTTCGGAACGCATTTAAGGTAACTTTAACTTGTTTATTACTTTCAATATTTAAAAAACTCAACAAAATAGCATGTTTTCAGCATTGCAACGTCTTGGGAATACATATTTACTCATTTGGAATACATATTTGCTTATGTCTTAAATTTTATATTATGTAGGCCTGAGTTTCTCTGACGTGGGAATCGATTCCATAACCGATATATTTCTTAATTTTTTTTTGGATATCCGAGAACAGGAGAATTATTGTAAAAATATTTTATTAAACTTTTTTGTATTGCTTTGGTTTGATTTAATTAATTTGGTCATAATTATATTATATCTGCAGAGTTATTGGTAATATTATATTTTTTTACCTTAACAACACGCTTGTAATCACCGAAGGGGCAGACTGAGGTACGCAGTACGTTCCCACGATTCACTTTTCATGTTATACGTCTCACCATCGAAACGGAAGTGTGCCTATTACAATGTCATAATTTTTTTTCTATTTGGGCGAAATGGCTCAACCTTGCGACTCAGAGGCGGCAAACTGGTAAAGTTGTTTGTGCCTACAGCCATTAATCACAGTTCGAAATATAACCCTATTGCCTTGAGGAAGGCCAGGATTTAATTTATGGCGATGTGTTCAGATTCAGTCGGGTGTATTACATGTTTTCCATGAAACTTGAATACATTCAAGCGTTATAGCAAAGCAATAGCTGTATTATTGTTTTCCTTATGTTGTTTGCAGTATACGCGTATGTTATTGGTAAATGATATTATTACTAACAACAATCTTTGAACAGGTAGGCAGAGGAGTGTAATAGACTACCACGTTTCAATAGTGATCAGTATTCAGCGGCTGGTCCGTTAGTGATTTTGACTGTTGCGCCAGGGGTCGTGGGTTCGATTCCCACCCAGAATCAACATTTCTGTTATGAGCACAAGTATTTGTTCTGTGTCTGGGTGTAAAAAAATATATATCTAAGTATATTATAGTCATATGTATATGTAGTTTATCAGCCGTCTGGTTATCATACCACAAGATCTCTTGACGCTTACTTTGGGGTGAGATGCCCGTGCGTAGAGATGTCCCAAAATATTGTTATTATTACCAGGTACGTTTACGTCCGGCCACGGAATAGGCGGTGAGCTACCATACACCATACACAAATGCAGAGTCCGAGGCATTATTAGAAATTTCTAGTAGAAAATCTGAGTTAGAAATACAATTGTACCCGACCGGTGAATTGAATCCAGGGTCTCTCGATCAACAATCGCACTCGCAACCGCTTGACCAATACGACAGTCATAATTTTTTCATCAGTACTTTTCTTGTTACAAGAAAATATCTAGTCTCATGTTTTATATTCCTCGAAGAGACAAAATTAGCTTTAATTTCAATTAGTGAGCGTCCAACGTTTATTAAATTTCTAATTCTTATTACACGAAGACGTTAGACAAAGGAGGGGCTTAATTAAACATTTAACAAAGGTTTACAGTATCATTATTAATAATATTTTTATGCAAATAAAAATATTCAATAATGTAACGTCGTGATTGTAATCACCCAAAGGGTAAACTTAGGCGTGTAGTACACTTCTACGTTTTCGTCGCACTATGAATTGAGGGTTGAGCCTATTGCCATACACCGGGCTCAAATCCAGACTTCTAGTCACTACTAGAAATAATTTCTAATAGAAATTAATTTAGAAAAATCCTATAGTACCCGACCCGGGAATCGAACTCAGGACCTTTCGATCAGTAGCCTTGTTTGCAACCATTATACCAACGAGGCACTATTTTTATAAAAATAATAACTCAAAAATTTCTCAAAGATGAATACCTAGATGAAAGGTGCCAAAGAAAGTGTGAGCTAATAAAAAATATTTGTCGAAAACATTTTCCGCGCGAACAAAATTCTTTAGTGTCGGGCGTTCGCGTGACTAAATGCCAGTGCGAAATTGTTGGTGTAATTTCGTGACCCTACTTTGACAATTATTCAGAGTGAAGTGTTTAATTTCATTATTAAGGCCTTTAAAAGTACTAGTTGTATGAAAAGTGTATTGTTTTATGCTAACCTAAAAAGGTAAGCATGTTAAAATCAATAATATTTTTATATATAAGCATAATTTTTAATTACATTTCCGAAAGCAAAAGACATTAAATAATTTGAATATTTGTGGCCGTAATTGCTATCCAAGCAACGGTGTACTGGAGAATAATGAATTTAAGTTCAGTAATATTTTGTACGTGTTGCCTACCAGTAAGTTTTAACATTTTCAACATATTTTATTAGCTTCACGTGTAACACTTGTAACTAAATATGTAAGGGAGTGTTACAACTCAAAATAAATCCGCTTCCCACATTCCGATTTGCCTGATATTTTTGTACAAGTATTCAGATCTGAGGACAATACAATCTTAATATATATATTTCTTGTGTTCGTGTGTATGTGACTAAACTCCCCCTAAACGACTGGACCGATTTTGATGAAATTTTGTGTGCGTGATTGCCTTGATTCGAGAATTGTTTGGATTCACAATTTGATCAGATAGAAAATGTTTTTAATCAAAAATCAGCAATTTAGTTTGGAAGTTCGGTAGTTCACATTTCTCTCATCAGGTTGCGTTCCTGGTTACCATAGTACCCCGACATGTTATTTTTTACTTACACATTCGTGGTAACCATAGCAACCGATGTGTTATTTTATGTTATGTCATTTGATTCATGTCATTAATGCAGTCAGTTAATCGGAGTTTATGATTGAATGAGGTTTGTACTTTCTGTTTGTAAAAAATTGAACATACGAAAAAAATATTTCTAGTGTCAAAATTAGAGTTCTTCTGTCTGACCCAGAGTGAGAGGGAGAGGGACAGGGATAGGGAGAGGGAGCAGCAAAGGGGAGGGGGAGGGAGAACTAAAGCAAGAGGGAGAGGGCTAGGAAAAGGCGGAGGGAGAGGGCTAGGAAAAGACGGAGGGAGGGGGCTAGGAAAAGGCGGAGAGAGAGGGGTAAGAAAAAGGAGATCAATGTTTGTTTGTTTGTTCTTCATAGACTCTGAAATGGTAAGAGATTGAGCACTGATGTCTTTAGTATCTTTGTGTGGGATAGGTTTTGGAAAAAAAGGAAAAAGAAAAAAAAGGCAGGCAGAGGAATGTAGAACATTCTACGTTTCACCAGTTACTTTTAAGTGCCACGATGGAATAGGTGGTGAGCCTATTGCCATATACCGGACACATATCCAGATTCCGAGTCACTATTAGAAAATTTAGTAGTGTCCGACCCGGAAATCGAACTCAGGACCTCCCGTTCGGCAGTCGCACTTTCAACCAACACGACCAACGGGGCAGTCAAATATTTGTCATTTATCATTGTATTTGTCATTGCCAACATCGGAACAGTTATCGCTCACAGCCGAGTGATAACTTAAAGGACTCGTGTTTATATCATTAGTGCTGAAAAGACCCTTCATTAATAATCGATATATCTATTTATATATCTTTTATATATTTATATATACATATATTATAATCGCGTTTACAAGTAAGTACGTACTCCAATATCGCTGTCGTGATATCATCAATTTAAATTGTGGTTGCGTTTATATAATTGAAGTTATCTGAAAACTAGAAAGTACCCGCCGTTTCTTTCGCATTCCATCACCCATAAACGTAAGTTAAATTCATTTACTAGTCCACCAGTTCAAAGTCGCTCAACGAACGAACTATGGAGCGATCTATGCTCGGAGTCTCCTTGAAGGATAGAATCCGAAACGATGCTACACGAATAAGAACTGGACTCATCGACATAGCAGAAAGGATTAGCTCGCTAAAGTGGCAATGGATTGGGCGTATTTGACGTAAAACAGATAACCAATGGATTAGGTGAATTCTGTAGGATACCCTTCGGGAAACGCACTTTGGAGGAGGCTTATGTTCGGTGGTGGACTAACATAGGCTGACGATGATAATGATAAATGAAAGTACGTTTTTACAATGATATTATTAAATGTATAGAAATGATTAAATTGTGTTGACTCATTATGCTGTTATTTATCACACGAGTGTCGTGATGAAATTGTTAATGATGGTTTAGGGGCTAATGATGACGAAAACATTACATTTATTACAGATTATTCTTAAGAACATTGTTTACTATTCTTTGCAATTTATATTCCAACAGTTATACGCAAAAGTTAGATCATGACTTAGCCGCCTCTATCATTAATGAAAATCATAGGCGATAAGTCAGTATTAGTACTTACAAGTCGCTACAAATCATTTTGTACCGTTCACGCCAACACCACAGTGCTACGAACGCGACGATCAGAATGAGAACATTCATGTGACATTCACGGTAAGGTTGGGATTCGACGCCGTCAAAACATTGCGTTCGTCTCGCTTATAATATCTTGCGCGCTAATATGAAACAGATTCAGTTAAGCGTTGCAAGCGACGCGACGGTTACAAGTAATGCTCAGCGTCAGTGCGCATTTACCTCACGCTTCAATACTGATTGACGCCGTGTAGTGTGAGTAGTGTGGTGTGGATCGGATAGTGTGGTGACGGTGATATGGTGGATGGTCTCGTGCAGCGCAGTGCAGTGCGGGTGCAGTATGGGTGCGCGCGCCGCCCTCGCGTTAGCAGCGCTTGCGCTTCTCGCGCCCGCCGCCGCTACCTACAAGGTCTGTTCTTCACGATACCTCGTTCAATAACTTACACAAATATTACATAAAGTCAACAATAAATAAATTTGTCCACTATTTTTTTGAAATATTTTATTCGATAGTAACGTTATGTTTATTGTCATCAACATAGGAATAACATAATTATTATGATTTTTTAAATTATTGTATTGCATTATTGTTTTAAAATATTGTTTTTACTGCCACATTAAATACATGGGAAATGTTTAAATATTTTTTGTATTATTAAGTAAAAGTTTTTGATTCACACACACACAAGATTCCTATTTGTATTTATACACGAAATCCAGGATTTAAAAAGTATTTTCGTAATGGTTTCTAAGAATTATTAGTGAACCTAGTTTAAAAAAATTAAACAAACTTTTTGTTCTTTCATGAAATTTTAAAAAATATAATACATAATATAATATAATAATTACATTGCAAGCTGTTCAGTTATTTATCATTAATTTTAAGTAAATTTATTGCACACTATAAATTTATATATTAAAATTTGGGTACACAATATTAAAATGTTATAAACGTTTATTAGTTCTGAAGGTAGATATAATTACGATATTATTTATTTTACTTTATAACATTTTATATAAATCGATAATTGTTCTACATTCTCCTATTTTATTATATTTCCGTTTTTCTTTCTTTATCTTTATCTGTTATTTTCGTTTTTTTTGACAATCTTATTATTTAATTATAAATAAATGTGTTGGGAGCACGATCAATCTAATACTTATACAAAGTGACTTGTTTCATAAGAACCTTCGAATTCATGGACCATCAAAGCGTCATATAGTTTTCTTTGGCGGTGTCCTAAAGCGTGTATTTGTTATACACTTATTGAAGGGTCAAATTTCACAATAATATGTACTCTTTTTCAAATGAGTTACAAATTTTTGTCATAACGAAGTAAGGCAAGATGCCAATTGATTGATTTATCAACGTGTGAAATTGTAATGCATTTCGATTGTGCTAATATTGTGTAATCTAATATTTTATCGGAATACTAAAGATCGTAACTAGAATATTAATGATAATAAGAATACCTACTGCCTCGTTGGTCGAGTAGTTGCGCGACAACTGCAACTGTTGGCTGAGAGGTCCTGTGTTCAAATCCCGGGAGTAGTTCTTGCGGGAGTTTTTTCTAAGTCATATTTTCTTGTAGAACTTTCTAGTAGTTGGTCGGAGCTTGGATTTGTGTCCGGTGTACAGTAAGCTCACCACTTAATCTGTGATGGCAACGTAAATTATCGTAAACTATCGAAACATAGGAGTATCTGTACTCTACTTCTCTGCCTACCTCTTCGTGGTTTACAGACGTAATTTAATGTTTTTTTTTACGTTTTTATAAGAATAAAATATCTTGTGACAAGTGCACACTCAGGCATTTGATTTTAAACTAGGCAGAGGTCGTGCTTTCGTAATCAGATACTTAATTATCATATGAAATATGTAGATCCATACATGTCTAATAACATTGAATTGAATGAAATTGAACCGGCTATCTCCTTCTCAACAGACAGGTTCACTGCCACTCAACCATCGGGCCAGTCAATTTGAAAAATGATTATTAATAAATCACTACTTTAATAATTCTCTGCATTTCAAAATCACTACAAGGCGTTTTATAATCATCCTGAATTGGACACCGCTATATTTCGCGAAGTGATCATAAACTAAAGTTACAGTCAGTATGAAGTAACAAACGAATTCGGGTATAGTCGAGAATAGATTGCCACTATCTTTTAATTATTGGAGATAAATAAAACTAATCACCACACTATAGGAACTAAACAGATACAAAACTCGTAGGTCATTACAGGTCACACGATACCGGGTTGTCAGTGTGTTACCTAGATCATAGGGTTGTCACTGCGTTCGTTTTTATACTAATTATAAAAAAATTAAACGTATTCACTTGAGCGTTTGTAGTATAACCCTTAGATTGTCAGATGAGTTCTTCAATGAATACTGTTTTTGTGTTAATTATCACTATACCAAATGCATGAAAATGGAAAATAAATTTTTTATTAAGCGTATAAATCATAACAATTTACTTTTAAAATAATATTAATATTTTGTATTTAAACAAATAATACAGGTGAAACCTTAATGTACTGTACTGAATACTTGTGAAACCTTAGTGTAGGTACTGCACTCCTCTGTCGACTACTTCGGGATAAACCGGCGTGATGCTACGTTTTAAGTAGTATAAGCTATGATAGCATGTATTTATAAAAAATACTCTCTAAGTAAATTAGTTCCACATGAAATTTATTCAAATTCAAATTGCATTTTTTCAAAGTTGGTTCAAAAACACTTTTTGTACGTCAAAATGAAACTACCACCGCTTCGGAAAATACCTCGCTATGGAGAAGAAGCGGCGAAAGAAACTTCATATTAATTCGGTCTAATGAAAAATCAATACTATAACGCATTTCATTATATATACAGTGTAATAATTAGGTACAATAAAATATATACATAGAGCAGTAAAAAGCAGTGTCTATTTTGCATAGGAACGATAAATAATGTCGAAAGAAAACATTTAAAAAACACAATGAAAACATGTTAACCATATTTTAATTGAATTGCAAACGGTGCTGATATTAATTTATGTAATAGACAACCCTATCAGTCGTTCGGTTTCATTTACAAGCGGGGATGTATGAACCGTGGGAGTGAGAATTCACTGAAGTTGTGCGATCCATCCGAGGAGATAGTATCAGATCATGAGATTAGTACGTTTACCGTTAAACCTAAATAATAGCAATATTGTAAACTCTTGGGACATACTCATACGCGACTATCTGATTCTAAAGCAAGCATGTAATAAGCTTCTGATATGGTAACCAGGTGGTTAATAGATTACAAATATGTATATATATTTATATAAATCTAATATTTCCGGACTCGGGAATCGAAGCCAGGTCTTCTCGAGTAAAAGTCGCGCTTTGCAACCACACCACCAACGAGACATTCAGAAAGAAAAAATAAACAAAATGCTTTTTATTGTAAAACATTTTGTGTACTATATGATCGTATATGTTCTAACAATCAATTTCGTACATTAAAATAAACCTGTTTAACCCTCTAACTCTAGAACACGAATTACCAATATATAATATTATAAACATATGCAACTATGTTGTAGAATTATTATATGTTATCTGTTGTTCCAGATTTCATTGACTTCACTAAAACAATACCTACTAACAAACACAGTACATACGAAGTTCTAGATAAATTATTTATTACAGGTCATATGCATTCTAGAATGCGTATTAATACGTAGGCATAATTAATGCGAAACAATGTTACTCTATCTTATGTGTCTATCATGCCACCCGTTAGACTACTGAGCCTTTTTTGATGATATTTTGCATACAGACACATTGATTTCTACGAAATATGTATAGTATGTATAGTATTTTTGATTTATCGTGCTAGATTGAATGCCTTGTTGTGCCAATGGTTGTTTGTGCCACTGTCGAGCGAAGGGTCCTGGATTCAATCTCCGGGTCGGGTACTTGTGATAGAACAGAGGTTGGTCGGTCGGGGTGCACGGGGTATGGCAATAGGCTCAGCCTTTTGTTCCTGAGACCTATAATATAATTGATAAAACGTAGTAGCCCCTCCACCTACCCCTCTGGGTAAGTACAGGCGTGATATTATGTTATCTAACTATAAAAACAAGGAAATATAACATAAAGCAGCATTATCGGTCAACAATGGTGTAACAGACCAAACTTGTACGAACTAAACGTAATACATCAATTTGGACGCGCTATAAATATACAATGCAAGATGCGATGCAAGCCAAGGTCAGTGTCGCAACCGCCGTCATCCCGCCGCGATGACGTCAGCACTCTACCTAGTTTTAGGGTTGTACCATACAAACTTTAATAAATATATACAATACTAGCGGTCGCCCGCGGCTCCGCCCGCGTGGATCATTCAAAGACCAAATGTTATCTACATAAACTGTACTTAGGGATGAAATAATTTATTTTGATAAGGATTAATAGCATGAATAAAATAAACGCGTTTAAATGTAGTCCAAAAAAATTCAAGATTTTTAAATAAAAAAATGGTTGTTGTGCCTCACTCG